>JAOXXN010000265.1:8101468-8115416 GCA_026770055.1 Myrmophylax atrothorax
CTGAAAAAGGGGAGTGGGGGGGGGAGAAGGGTGGGAGAGCAGCACCACACCATCTCATAGAGAACATTTCATTTTTCACATTACATATTTTCCCTCATGACACAAAAGCTTATCTGTGATATCCTAAGAGGAAACTACATTCCAAACAGCTGTATGTCAAGTGGTTTCATTGATCACAGGGAGATCTACCCTCAGAGCTGATACTGCTAGCTGGAGTTATTTGGCAGTAGCCAAACTGTGCATCAGCATTTTCTGAATTGCACTCAATTGAACTTATCAATTTTAACATCTCAAAGAAGGCTGGTTTAAAACACTTTAGTTCAAGAGGTAGCACACCTGCGTACAACTGCCTTGGGCCAACAACTTCGACAAAAATTCACTCAAGTGCCAGCATAGCAGGTTAAAGGTACACAGAAATGTGATGCATACATCAAGACATTGCTAGCAATGTAGAAACCATGATACAGATCTGAGCCAGCACTGTGTAATTTCTAGACACTTAGCTGCAAGAAATTAAAATTGACCTGAATTTCCTTATCACTAAATTCTATTTACGGGCTTTAGCACAATGTAGTGAAAGGAAATTAATTCCTAGGTTTTATAAATCTTTTGAATTGGATATTATTGTGGTTTCAAATACCTGCTTATTTGGGGTTCTTTTTGGTTTATATCCATTTTCACATGTTTAACAGGCAATGCCATGTTTTAATTTCCTACACGATTTTAGGATATTTCTTTCACACTTAAATAATTTACTGCCCAAAGCTGTTTAATGAGTAGTGTCACTAGTCTATTAATTTCCAAGTTAAATGGGCCTTCATATTGCTTCAAATAACCCATTTACAAGATTCATGAAAACAAGAACAGTTTGTCCCCACTCTCTATAATCTGAGGGTGTCTTTGGAGCCTTATTTCAGTCTAATAGCTGGCCCATTTTGCTTTGGCTATTCCTGCTGTTTACTCTTCCACAATTTTAAACTGACATGTAATTTCAGGAAATTACTCAGATTTTTCATTTGATAACTCTTATTTCAAAAGTCTGTTAGATGGTAGACTGACCCTACAGAGTTCATGGGGATTTATTTCATCAGAATTGCTTTGCTGGGTAAAGAAATGACTTCACCACAGTTTAAGACAAGTGTTGTTCTGCTGTTACTCAGCTCAAATGGTAAATTTCTGTGTAAAGGGTTGTGCTGAAATTCACTGCTCAGTGTGTGGTCAGAGCCATGTCTAATATAAAAATGTGGCTGAAATGGGTGAGATCATGGCTTCAAGTCCTGTTTAGTATGAGAAAGCATTAGGAAAAGAAACCATATGAACTGACCTGGAGTATAAGTGTTTGATTACTGGTTGTTTCTATATCTGTGTTCTGCTGCCAGTTCACAAAAGATGCAACAAGCAATCCCAACAGCTTTACACTGCAGAACCTTATGAAGCAAGCTGGAACAGCCCTTGCTTTTAGCACTAGCCAACTCTTTATAAAAACAGGTAAACTGGCATTTGGGGAAGTTTGAGGTTGCAGCACTTAAAACACAAGGAGATTGAGAGTGAAGAGTAGCTAAACTTCCAACAAAAGACACTGTCTATGAGATGCCCAGTCTGTTGGTCAGCAGAAAATTATCCACACCAGATCAACGCTTCCTCCTGCTCCCATGGACTTACATCTCTTTGAGAAGACTCAGCATGGTGCTGCCAGACTTTTTTGTCCCCCAGAGTTTCTCACAAGACTGTCAGCTGTAAAGAACACTTATTTTTCAAATAATTGGAGGCAAATTCTGAAAACTTAATCCTGGATGCATACTTGAAGGCATTTTCCCCTCCTCCTGTTTGTTTCACAAATAGAACTGTCTTTCCCAATTCATTTGACAGTGTAATTCTGCTTCTAGACAGATACGAGAAAAGGGGAACATCTACAGTTTATTCCCCAGGAGAAAGTGCTGGTTGAGTCTGTTCTTTTCTCTGTAAGAACCACAGAACTGCATAGGCCTATTTTTCAAATTTAATTTTTTCTTTTTTTAAAAAAATGCCACTCACTGTAGAAAAATGGCTGGAATAGCTGACAGTACTAGATTGTTTTCATTTTGCTACTGATTGGTTTGACAGTTCATGGCTATAGGTCTTGTATGAATGATCTATCTTCCTCATGTTAGGTTTTAAAATAGTATCTTCTCTGCTGTAAAAACAGACTTTTCTGAAAGATTAAGTAAAATTATATGCCTTCCATTCTTTCCTTTCTTATTGATTTTAATATGATATTTTCTTTATACTAGGTCATTACTTACATGTTTTCCTTGACTATAAAAGTTTGTTTTCTAACTGGGTCCATAAGCCAAAGTACAAACAAAAGCATATTTTTACCATAGATGAATTCAATTAATATTCTACTACTACTAACAAGAAGAAAAAAAAGACAGAAAAAGATGAACTTAAAAAATAAGGTCAGTACTGAACTCCATTTTCTGGAATCAGCAATTCTGTTCCAAGAAGGCATAGGGGGATATATGTTCGAGTATCATTCTGTTGAAGGAGCAGTCAATTTTTCTTCTTTCTGCAAACAATACAGAGTACAAAAGTTATCTGTCTAGCCATTCTAATTTTTTTCTTGGGAAACCCTGATCCTACACCAGGTATAACATTATGATCCACTTTACTAGAATCTGAAATAATTACTGTAAGCAGTTGAGACTTCTTCCAACTCATTTATGTGTTATTCACCAGAATGGCTGAACTGAAATTTTTGCTCATGCCAGAGCCTGCACAACAGGCAGTAAAACCATATCATTCAGAGGCAACTCTAACACCACTTTTCTAACTATTAAATATGACATGTGTACCCATCAACATCCAATCCAAGTAGAGAACATTTCATCTCATCAAGGGAACTACCAGCTAAAATAGGATTAGCAGAAGAAAATGAAATCAAACTGCAACTATAGCTTTGTGTAATAGGAAATTCTGTGCACTATTTCAGAGGAAGCAGCTCATATTAAGGTTTTAAACTTTGATTTCCTATTTCTATTCTTCCTAATTCAATGGCTGGTCAACCTAGACATCATTGAGGTTAGAGTCTTTAAAAAAATACCAAGCACCTGATAAACTGCATAAAAAGTTTATGGGGAAAAAAAGACCAGAGGCCATAAAAGGATGTCTCCTCTCTCACAGAAAGAGGCCAAAGAAGATGGCTAATGACCTTCAGTTAAGTTTAGCCTATTCAATCTGCTAAGGTCTGAAGAGTCTTTTCTCTAAAATTGGAAAGATTTCAGCATCATATGTAATTGACAGCCATATCTTATGTTTGAGCAGCATTTAAAAAGTTTTCTAAGAGTTTCTAAAAATTGCTTGGCTTTTTCTGGTGGGTAGTTTTTTGGTTTGTTTTTTTGGTTTGGTTTGGTTTGTTTGGGGTTTTTTTTTGGGGGGGGGCGGTCCCCTAAGTTCCAGGAAATAATTTGAAAAACCAAAGGGCAAAGAAGCTATGAAGCGTAGCTCTTCCATATTCTGGATACTTACCATTCCAATGATGGCAATTCCCTTCACCAAGTTTCTCTTCAGAAAAATGTTGTAGGTTTCAGTAAAGCAAGATCACACCTCTGTGATACCAGAAGAGAATGTCTAATCTTTGGACCTGAGTGAATTCATATAAAGCTGTTCAACTTCTACAGACTAAAGAACCTCCTGCCAGAACTTTGATATCAAACCCAAGGGTTAAGGCATTTTCTAGCATAGGCCGCTGTAAGCAGAGGCTCTGTAACTAAGAATGAATGTGCCCTAATCTTGTAATTAAAAATAAAATTAAAAGTAAATATAATGTAATAGTTATTCGTCCTTATGTGGATATGAACCCAGTTGACCCAGCAAGGTGGAAATTGTTCTGACACTTTCAGGGCTCCACAGACCTTACATAGACTAGTAAGAGTAGAGGAGTACCACAGTGAACTCTGACTTTATAGTTAAAGTTTGTAAGACAATGTTCAAGAAGAAAGTGCAAGACTGCAAGTGAATGTACAGACCAGTCATTTGAACATACGAACATGGAGCAAGTTCTGTCTTTCAGTTTAGAGTACAAATATAACCATGGTTATTCTAACTGTCACGCAATATATTGCCTGGCAACAGGCATTGCCACATCAAAACTTTCAAGATTCCTGTATAACCAGCAGAAGCTTAGAGGTCTAGAATACAGACATATAGAAAATGTGGGTGTCTCACAAGTTATGATAAGTTCTCTGTATCAAGATTCTCAATTTGTCACGAAATAAGCTGTAAATCTATTTGTGGATTTCATGTCTTGTCACAATCTGGCCCTGTAGTTCATAACTTTCATAGAGCAGAACGGGCGGGGGGAGGGGGGGAAGAGGAAAGAATAACACTAAAGTTTAGAAATTTCAAAATCCAGTCATGAATCTAAACTTGGATCCATTATAACCATTTATCAAGAGATCTTATGGAAAAAACATCAATGTGGAAAATGATGTGAATTAGTGAAAACAGTAGAGAAACTAAAAATAGAGCATACTGAATGTGTCATCAGGATACAGCGTTTCAAAAGAAACAGCTATGTTTTGATTATAAATAGATGAAGAAAAATTCTAAACCATTTAAAAGGCTTAATTCAAGACTTTCTGGCTTGAACTAAATTCTAGGTTGTTACTAGTTTTAGAAATCCACCAGAAAATTTACAAGGAATTACTTCAGGCACTAGCTTTTGCAGCAAAGTCAATAAGAATAAAAGCCGAGATATGAAACATCCTTTCAAGCCACATATGTTATGATGGAGATATATATGGTACACTAAGCAAATCCATACCTAAGGGAAGGACTAAAGATGCTTTTCTGTGCTGGCACAATGCTGTTTTGGCTTCTGTGGGTCCTGCAGATGTGTTGATCTCCCAGTTGTCCTCACCTGTGAGGCATTTGTCATGCCATGGCAAAAAGTACAAACCAAAAAAAAAACAAACCCAACCCCCCAAAAAACAAACAAGCAAACAAAAACCCCCTAAAACAATCTAACCTAAAGAAACCCGCAGAATCCCAAACAGCAAACAACTGAAATCATACAGGTCACACAAACACTGTGAGAGTTGATGTTATGAATTAGTTCAGGACAGGCATGAGACAGCTCCAACTCAGGCTGAATACAGGCTGGCTGGCAATAACTCTCAGTAACAAAGAGTTCGACACCTCTGCTCTGAAATGTTGCCCAACCTTTCCCAACAGCAGCATATCACCATAGTCATAGGAATTCACTCACAGCACCACCAGCTGGAAGTGATTGGATTTGCTGGAAGCAAATCACTGCTCACAGCCACCTGAGCTGGCTGCCTCTGCTGGAAAAAGTATGGGTGCCTTACTCTCCAGGTGAGATACTGAGAGTATATACTGGTAACACTGTGATTTTAAAATTTATTAATTTGTATTAACATCCAAGAATGCAGCCTATGATCGATGTATAAAATCATGAAATAGAGCTAAAGAATAATTTTATCTGAAAACAATGTAGATTGACAGATTCCCCTCATGGCTATAGGCAATAGTGAAACAAAGGAGACTAATAAAATTAAAAAGGGTATGTGACAGCTTGGTTTATCAGTGAAGAATCTCTGTGCAGAGTGACTTCTGTCTTGTCTTAAAGTTTTGCCCAAGGATTGATGATATAAGAATTGCTTCATTCATTGAATCTAATTCCAATTGCCCATCTGTTTTTATATTACATTTGAGGAGGTACACTCTGCTCTCTGGTCCCACATCAGGTAGCATGTAGTGGTCTTCACCAAAAATATGATTCAGTCAGTCAGTCATAGATAATATTGGTTGCCCCTTTAAAGCAAAACACTGTTGGGACTCTGGCTCTTATTAAGTTTCTGGTTAGATACTTGACTAACTTCTTGTTTAACAAAGAATCTCTTTAGCTGCTTGCATAAGTTTCACAGTTCACCAAAATAACATAAAAGCTCCTTAAGTCTTCATAGAAAAATAACTTTGCAAAAAAAGTATTTTCTATCTTCAATATAAATGATCAATCAGTTGAAATAGATGAAACATCACAATAGTAGATGTTAGAGCACATTTAGAAAAAAAAAATCTTTTTTAATATTCCCAGACAATTGTGTTATTCAATATGAGAATAGTTAGTCTATTGTTCCTGTATTAATTATTACATGTGATGTCACTGTGTCCTTCTTTGTTTATATTTCTCAACCTGCTAAATGCCAAATATGGGAAGATTTATTCATGCAGTGCAGTAATATCCAAAGACTAAATAAGGCAATCTGAAGTAAAACTAACATATGCTATACTAACACCAAATGGTCTTAAATTAAATTAAGGCATCTCCCATCAAAATATGTGCATTAAAATTCTAGGCACGTGGTGAGATCCAGATGGGTAGGAGCAGTTGAGAAATATAATGCAGTAGCTGTGTTATCTCTTCAGATGAGTGGAGACCTTCATGCAGTCTCTGTGACTATAGATTGTTTACTTATATATGCACTCAGACTCCTCTCCTTCTCAAAATCACCAAATGCCAAGAACATTTCACAAGGGATGTGACAAAGGCCCATTGGGACTTTCATTTTTACAAGATTATCATAAGAAATGTTTCAGATTAATAACTGGTTTTCTGTAACTTTAGTCAGAAAATTAGTGTTAATCAATCTATCCCATTCTTTTTTCCTTCAGGCTGTTGATTTGAACTAATAATATGACTTGAGAAAAAATATGGTTGTGTACTGTTTGGTTTAGAACACCTTATTCTATGTGGAAACAAACATCTCCAAAAGGTGATAAAGCAACACTTGAATGTAAAATATGAAAGTGAAAATGTTTGCAGCATGTGATTTTGATAAACTACATTTTTTTTTTTATGAGAATGGTACTGATGTGCTACAAGTGTTTTAGTAACCCACTGTTCCTGCCCTGTACAGCAAGGTCTACTAATCACCGACCTGCAGAAAGTTCTGTCTCCACTGGCTCATCAGCCAGTAGTTTTGGCAGTGGATACAGCATGGATAGCGAAGGCAGCAGCAGTGCCACAGGAGAGAATAATCTGTTTCCCATCCCAAGAATGTAAGGCTTTTCCTTTATTATACTGTATCCTCCATACACAATTTGTAGCCCTTTTACTCACCAGTCATCTTCCTGTGTAGTTTCCTCTGTAGACTTGAGTTATGCAGTAGAATAGCAGCTAACTGGGGAAAATTCCTTGGAGTTCATACTTTTGCTCTGCTTTTTGAGCACTTGAATAGTTAATAACCAACCAAACCTCTGCCTCAACCTCATGAATTTATTCTCCCGTCTCACAGGAGAGGTGCTAGTCTCAGCCTTTGATGAAAGTGTGTGGAGTTGGGCTTGGCTTCTGTTTTAGAAGTTGTTTAGTTTAGATTTTCAGATTGTCCTCCTTCTATAAAGAAGTGTTACTAGTGCAAGTGGAATTCATATTCTGGATATAACCCAACTTTTTTCAAGTATCTGGGAGTTTGAGTAGAATTTTCAGTTCTTGGTTGGAAAACATCCTTTTGGTAGAGAGCACCTATAGGAATTATCAAGCTACTATCAGTATAATGATCCTATAAAATGATTTAATTTTCAAAATCTTTTATGCAGCTAAGTACTTCACAGAGAAAATTTTGCCAGGATTTTTTTCCTCTCAACTATGTCAGCATAAACATTTATTTAGCAATTTCATTTATATTCCTTATTTGGACAAGGCAACTTCTGATAAACTTAATAATTCTGGCCTGAAAAAATTTATAGATTCACTGTTCTCAAAGAATTAGTTGGTGGTCACTGCTCATTCACTGTCTGCAATAGTTGTTTAACCTTATTTTCTGGAGCCCAATTTTTTTTGCTTTTCCCTTGAAGTCCTGAACTATTAGTTACATAATATTAGTCACAAAATATAAAGGCTTCCTAGAAAAATTTGAAGGAAGTATAAGTTCTTCTCCAGGACTGTGATATTTCTGAATATTTTGCAATCTCTAAAATAAAGCCCAATGGTATTTCTCTGCAGTTTTTTAGTAGCTAAAGAGAAGAGAGAGATAAATATAACATTTCAATCTCACCTTCAGAATCTAGGAAGGTGATTTGAGCTCCAGTTGTAGGGTGCTATGTGTTTGATCCTCATTAAACTTTTCCCTCACATTGTTCTAGATTAAAAAGAGTTGTACTTCTGAGTGGCAAAATTAAAAAAAAAAAACAAAAACAACAAACTTTAATTAGCGTTGACAACATCAAAAGAAAAATATTGTGCCCTCATTCCTAGCAAGAAAAGCAAAGATGCATAAAATCTTTGTGCACAGAAACACAAGATGGAGCTCTCAATAGGAATTTTTGGTTCACATATGGCAATTTGAGTCCAAATAGTATCATTTACTGTGTAATGCCTAGAAATGGGACAGTACCTACAGCTACTTGATATTTGGCTGACAGATTCACTGGTCTCTTAAGCCTGAAATCAGCCCCAGTTCTATGGAAAAGCAGGAAGAAGCCTCCATAAATTCAGCTTTTCTCTTATAGCAATTAGTTTTCATGAACTATACTTAAATAAAATATTTCCAGGCCTTTTATTTCCTGTTAAGGCTAGGGTATCTTTTCCTTATTATGAAATTTTAAAATAAATTATTTAGATGCCAATATGAGACAGAAACTTTAAAAGTTGCACAGGAAATTTGTCCAGACAAGATATGCTTTGTTTTTCTTGTTAGTCTTCAGGGCTTTACATAGCAATGTAATGAAAATGAATAACAAAATTACTGTTTACCATCAGATTATTCCTGGAAAGAATTCTTAATGTAGATAACTGTTTCCTTTTTTTAATTCTGTGTGAAAATTCTTATTTATCTAAACCCATGCATGGTTGAAATCCTACTCAACATTTGCATTCATGCTGGCTTGATAATGACTTCAGGGACTACAGCCTTGTACACTAATTCAGCATATCCCTAAGACCGCAGCTCACAGTTTGGATGTGAACTGTTAAGTAGGCCAAATACCTTTAAGCATCTTGGCATTTAAAAACCTCTTTGGTTATTGGCTCCTTGCTTAGAGGAAGTTTTTGATCTGGCAATAGAAAACGTGCTGGATATGCAGTTTTAAACTCTTTACTTTAGTCCAAATGCTTTTAACCATAGGAATAATGTCTTGAAGAAAAATAAAATAATTAAACAGTGACATCTTGGGAATTGTTTGAAGAGGTGATAATTATAATACTTATCAATATTAAGTAGCTGTAACTACCAATGGAAATTAATCATTATATACAATTACACACAGCTGAATATATCTTGCAAAGTCTTTCTTTTTTTGGATTTTTTTTTAAATATTCTTATTATCCAGTTGTAATATTCCTGAAAGTAGCTCATGTTAGCACCTCTGACAAAGACCAGATTTTCTGTCTTTTTTGGTGTGTAACTCTCTATAGCAGCACAATATCTGTAAAATTATATTTGTTTTGAATACAAAGGTGAAAAGCAACTGAATAATGCATACAGAGTATAACCCTTGGGAAAATAATACTGTATCATATTTGTAATATGATTTATGAAGCATCACCTACAGAAGAAAATAATACCTTTCAGTTAAAATTGAATATAAAATCATTTTTAAAACTGTCATTTTATGCTAATTGTTTAGCTCATTCTGCATTTGGACAGTTTCTGTTGCTTAGACACGAAGCTGGCTCATTGGTAGCAAAGACCAGTGTGACTCTTTAACTCCAAAGGAATCACATGCTTCTGAAGATAATGCCTTATATTCTCTATTACATCATTTCAGAGTCTTAAGGGAGAAAGGAAAGTAGAAGCACAAATGTCTGATAGTAGCAGACTTCTTTGAGAGTGACTGTAATCATGCTTTCGAGCTTGCAACAAGTACGTTTAAAGATAGCTCACGTTTTACCTATCTTTCATTGCCTAAAAACAGACATCAAGATTGCTATGAAAATTCTTTCTGTGCACACTGCAGAAAAATAGGGATCTCCAGAGGATTATTTTTTCCACTCACTTTAAGATAAATATGTCTTCAGAAGAGAATTATTTCTAGTGCTAGATCTAAATAGTAAAGTAAAACAACCATTAAAAGAAGATAATGACCACAGATTTGCCTTACCTTTAAAGTAATGATACTGTAGAACAAATATCAATTTTGTGACTGCTTATTATATATTACACTGATGATTGTAATAGGATAAAGTGAGGAGAGGAGCCATGCAGACTGCTTGAGGAACCCCAGGCTGACGTGAGGCAAGTAGCAGACAGCACCTGATGGCCCCATTATAAAAGAATGCACAGGCTTAGACTGTGATTACAGTTGTCTTCAAAAGAGAGAAAAATACTATTTTTACATCATGTATCCAAAAAGGAACAATAAAAAAACCCCAACCTTTTTATTTTCTTGATATAGTATATATATATATATACATACACATATATATACACACACACAATTTTATTTTTTAGAAATACCTGTGATATTTGTCTTTTTTGTAAAGAACCAAGCCTCACTGGCTTGGGTGTATCATTTTCTTAGCTCTCATCTCCTTACGGCCTTATTGACAACAACCACCGTATCTTTTAACAGAGGGAAGATGAGCCAGAATGGACAAGAACCAGTAAAGCAGTCGGGAGTAGGATTAGCTGATTCAGAAGGTAAAAAGAAATACCATCAGCACTACAGTGGTATCCCATATTTGTAGAACTGATATGTCTGTTTCTTTTACTTGTTATGCTATGAAAAATTAGTCTATGCTCTCTTTGTATTGTAGATTAAGATCCTGTCTTCATTTACTCTAAGGACCCTTTACAGGCAGCACCAATGTAATGAGTCTTCAGTTTAAATGAGAATAGTGTCTTACCTGTTTATTTAAAATAATTAAATAGTTAGATTACAATGAATAATATCTGTCTTTCAATGTCCATTGCTTCTCATAGTGTTTGAAGAAAACATGCAAAGTATGGAGCTGACTCAATGCTCATTGAATTCAAAGAAAATATCCAATGGCTATCAGACTACTTTTATAACATTTTATAACATTTCAGAATGTCCACTTCATAAAGCAATTGTTATTATTAGTGTTTACATAAAACATTAAGTTTAAATAAAAATATTAGCTGCACATCAGGCCTGACTGTTGCACTTTAAAAAGATAAATTATAATGAAACCCTTTCTGGACTGTGAAATACTGAGTGATTTTTTTTTTTTTTTTTGTGTGTGAATGTGGTGCTGACAAATGAGATATTGTATTATCAGAGCTGGAAAGAGCCTGACAGTGACTTTCAAAGTTTCTTGGGCAATGTGATTGTGTCTTTCATGTGTAATAATGGCCAACCACTTGAAAATTAGGAGTTTTGTTCTGAAGGATATAATAGGAAAATTACATTTCCCTTTATATATAAGGTATATTATTTCAAGTGTATATTTCTGTTGACCTCAAATATAAAACTCAATTATCATGGCAATCTTCTTGTTATTACAATAGAACTTTTATCATTTATATGCATTTCAATGTAGTTTTGAGGTATTGATTCATAAATAGAAATTCATACATACAATTGGTAAATTGATCTTAAAAAATAATTTTTCCTAATTTCTACAATCTGTATACATGGGGAAATAATTGCTGTTGATATATTAGAGGTAAAAATGGTCTAAAGTTTCACAGAGTTGAAGAAATCAAAATAGAATTTGAAGGTAGAACTGTGAAACTGTCTTTTCCAAAGCAGGAATCCTTAACTGTATATATGTATTTTACTAAATCTTTCCATGCATAGTACTCATCACACAAAAATCCAAATTAATCTGCCTCTCAAACTTCAATTTCTCAAAGTATTTTTAAGTATTTGAAAAACAATCTATTTTTAAAGACAGAAATGGTGTGATGAAAATATGGTATCAGGGATTTTCCATTTTTACTTTGTCATAATAAGTGTTTATAAAGAATGATAATTGTAAAAAATACCTTGTTATCATTTTGTTTGTCATAAATTGACCCTTTGGTCAGGTCTTGAATCTTAAAGTTCAGAGCCTACAATTACAAAATATTTTCATTTCTTCTTTGTATTATTAAATAACCCCAAAATCCAAGCAAAACCAAACAAACAAACCAACCTAAACTCCACCTTTTGAAACATTATCAATGACGTGTACATAGTGTTTAGTCACCAAGATTACTTTTCCAGTCAAAGTTATGTTTCTGTTTGACTTCAAAATCTGCAAATAACTCAAAAACTGCAATTCCCTAATTTTCACTTACAATGCAATTCCCCTCTCCTACCCTGAGAACTCTAAGCATTACAACTCCAAGTCTGATAAAACGAGTGGTTCTTACTAAGTGCTGTTTCTCACCATTGAGTGAAGCTGCTGCAGCCACCCTGGTGTTCCGTGTCTCATTTCTAGCTGACTAAGATGGGAAAGATCAATCTCGAAGGATAAATTAAACTAAAAGCTGGAAAACAATTTGAGAACATTTCAGTTTCAGAAGGTAAACATAATTATCTTGTGGGGAAGCCGTTCAAAATTTAGAGGAACTCAAGATCAAGTGAGTATTGCTTCAGTATTTCAGAATTATTGTGGTATTCGTTTCAGAGATGAATGAAAAATCTCAGAGATCAAATTACACCTTTTCTGTAGTTCGCTTATCTGTGTTAAGGATCAGATGAGCTCTGTGATTAACTGAAAGCAAATATTCATCCCCATTTTTCATTAATTTGTAGAGAGCTCCCATAGCTGATATTTGTATTCCCATTTGCAAATAATGGTTTAGTGTTATATTTAAAACCTTTTAATACTGGTACTATTGTTTACATTTTCAAATATTCTTAGTCCATAACTTCTGTAAGAAGTAGTCTGTTGTTTAGTCTCTTTAAAATGTGCAGAATAAATTGAGTTACTTAAACATGAGGATCTGCTGCTACTTTACATGTATTAGTCATCCATGTCATTCACATAGGCCTGAGAAGTATGGCAGGGGCTGACAGGATCTTTAAGACCAGTAGCTGGAGGCACAGCAAGGCAGACCCTCAAATGCCAATGAGAACTGGTTTCTAAGCAGTTGAATCAAAACTGTAGCAACAGGGTTTGGGTTCATCTCACAGGGTATGACACCAACATTTAGGTATGTAGATAAGTAGAATCACTAGGGGAAAATATGCTCCTTTTTAAATTGTTTGCCTACTTGAGAAATGTGTTAATGTTTTGCTGGGAATAGTTTTTGTGCTATTAAGATGTATAGCATAGTTATAAATAAATATTGGAAAACAGTATCATTTACTTTGCTGACACAACCAAATGGTCAATATAAACAACTGGGAGTATTGCTATGATAATCTTTGTTTCTCTGAACATATATCATCTTGTCATATTCTGTATTTTTGTACTACTTAATAATATAAAAATAATTCAGAGTTTTGTTCTTGGACACTGTATTAGTTATTTTTATGATATACATTGTTGCATGCTGTCTTACTCTGAGCATTCTGCTCTGAGCAGATGAAATACTTGATCTTCTTAAGCTTCAGTTAATCTTATTATACATATTGTGATCTTCATGGAGTTATGCAAGCCAATTTCTGTATTTGTTTCAGAAAGTGCAATATAATTTGTTTAAAGATTTATGACATGCTATGGAGTATTACAGACATTACAGACAAAAAACCCAATTGCATCCATGTAAGGATTGATACTAACAATTAAAACCACGTGATTAATATCTTGATTCAATTGTAGATCGTGACTGGTCTATTTGCCCTACGAAAGTCAATAGATCCAAGAAGGTATTTTCCACCTACCAACTATTTATACAATTAAAAAACATATGGGGAAAATTATTTTCATGTGTTTCAAATGTGTGAACTTGCTAGGTAATCCCAAGATGCTAGTAGAAGAGAAATATATAGCCATAAATAGCATTGCAATTGAAGATTCTATATGCATATACAAGATTTCACCCAGTTGATT
>JAOXXN010000265.1:8123653-8143318 GCA_026770055.1 Myrmophylax atrothorax
AAATTAACGACATTACATGCCTTGGAAAATGCACAAAGCTTCTGGAGATCAGCAGGGTCAAACATCTGATATATATCTGCATTCGTGTTTCACACTGCTGTAGAAGACACACTATACCCAGGAGTCCACATATTTTTCAGAAGCCTGGTAACGTACTGCCTACGATGATTAGTCAGTTTATGTGATTTACTAGAAAAAGTCCATATGTAATTTGCCTCAATGCCTGCTGAGTATGCTATGGATTCTTACTGTTTCCTCCTGCTGCTCATGTAATAGCTATAGCATTTATTCACCAGCCTCCTGATTGCCCGTGCATGGCTGAATGTTTAGCTTCTTAGAAACATATTTGTATTCCTGGAACACTCTGTTGTAGTCTTGAAGGAATTGGATTCTCACTGATCTGAATGCAATTACTTGCCTTTTATATAAACTGTGCCCTTCCGAATAGTCTGATCATCTGAGGAGTTCTTTCTTTCTTGGCAAGTAAAGGAGAGAAAAGGGAGTATTTCCATCTTGTCTCTGGACATTTGAGAGATCACAAAAAAGACACCTTAACTCATTATTTATATGTTGTTTTTTAAGACTATTTGGTGTTTTGTTTATATTTTAAAGCAGTATGCAAAGTCTCTGACTTTATAGAGACACATTTTCTGCACTATTTTTGTGCTTGAAAAAGTGAAGCCTACTCTGTATTTGAGTATTTTCCTTCCTATTCAGTGTATCCTTTTCAAACACAAAGCAAAGTTATCTGAATTCCTATAAAATTCTGATACAGCTTGTTAAAATTCAGAAATGATACAATGTAACAATAGCTTTTTTAAGGCCAAGATGAATTTGTACATGAAGGCTGCCAATTCCATAGAAAGGAATCTGAGTAGAAAGAGAATGAAAGATAATTAATGTTTTAGGCACAAAACAAGCTTTCACAGCAAAAAGGAAACAGAATTTCAGAAGCAGAGCCTAGGAGCTGCTCTTCACCTCTCCTATCAACCACACCTTACCTGGGTGGTGTTCCATTGACTAAAGGAGCTACTCCAGATATACAAAATTATACAAAGAAAATGACACATTGAAGAGTCTCAGCTCACCTTCAGAAAATGACGTTTTGGGGTACTTGGCAAAATCCTGCAACATGAGAAAAATTTTTACAATTTATCTTCAGTAGTAGAGACAATGCAAAAGCACTCTGTTTTCCAACAGAAAGCAGAAAAGCACCAACATGAGTGAGGCAAAGTCAGTCTTCCTAACATTTCCCATTCTTTGGACAAAACTCAGTAACTAATGTGTCATTGTACACTGCTTTTTTTCCCAGTCTCTTGAAATTGTCTTGTTGAATCTACCTTGTTGTAAGAAAGCATAGATCTATCAAGAAGAAGGAAAGGTAAAGAGGCCATAATTTCATCATAAATATCTTATCATTTTAGGGGTGTGCATTCTCACATTGTAAGGGAAAGACTACTCTGAAATGAAAGCTGCACCCAAGTATAATATGACAAATCAGTTTCCTCTTTATTGGCAGCATCTATTGCCCTCAGGTTGCTTGCTCTGAATCAAATTCCAAAATTACATATTGCAGCTTTCTTGTTGAACACAGCTGAGTAATTTGTTTCAAGTATAATTTTCTGCCAGTGGCTAAAGATTCTAAATTGAAGACAACTTGAAAAATGGATATAATAGGAAGTGATGCAAATCCTAGGAGAAAGGATACACACACAAAAACAACAAGCACATCCTTTCTTTCCTGCCCCTCTCTGGGATCAATTGAGTATGTGGATATATATATAATTATTCTGATTTCTTCTATAATTTTGAGGAGAATGTTCTTTCTTAGGGTTATTATGTCTGTTGCAATCATAGATTAAACTAAAAAGAGAGATGAGATCTTTTTGGATGAATTTTGTGAATTTATCTACATGGTTATTTTTATGTTAATAATCCCAGTTACACAACAGCAGATTTTTTTATCACAAAGGTCAATGTAAAAAAAAAAATCAGAACAGATTTCTTCAAAATATTACAAGCTTTGATGAAGTTTGATGAAGTTTCAAATGTTTAATTAAAACAATCCCAATGAAAATTAGGACAGAATTAATAAAATTGGCATCTTCCTTAGTTTCTTAATGAATCACTTGAATGAATAACCTGATCTTTATACTGCCGTTTTCCATGACTAAATGAGATTTCCAATACTTCTCAACTGGCTAAAATGTTCTGAGCCTTGTGTACCCTTTTAATGGTATGAAGTTACCTTTCATGACTAGCACACAGACTTCAAGGTCTCTGCATTTTGGCATTGGAGTAAGTACAAAAGACAGAGAACCTATCTAAAAAATTAGGTAATGCAAACTGTGTGCATTCTGTCCTTCCAAATATCCAGATGTCTTTTAACTAAGGGAGATTCCTCAGCATGTCTGGGCAATCTGTTCCAGTGTGCAGTCACCTGCACAGTAAAGTTCTTCCTCATGTTCAGGTGGAACTCCCTGTGCTTCAATTTCTGTCTGTTGCCTCTTGTCCTATTGCACAGCACCACCAAGAAGAGCCTGATCCATCCTCTTGACATCCTCCCTTCAGATACTTACCCACATTGATGGGATCCCCTCTTAGTTGTCTCTTCTTGTGGCTGAGCAGGCTCTACTCTCTCAACCTTTCCTTATCTTCATAGCCCTATGCTGAACCCACTCAAGGAAGTCCATATTTCTCCTGTACTGAAGAGCCCAGGACTGGGAACAGCAGTTCAAATGCAACTTCAGTAGGGCTGAGTGGAGGGGTAGGATCACCTCCCTCACCCTGCTGGCAATCCTCTTCCCAATACATCCCAGGAAACCATAGTCCTTCTTGGCACAATGGCACATGGATGTTTCATGGAGAGTTTGTTGCTCCCAGGTCCTTCTCCAAAAATTGCTTTCCAGCAGGACAGCCCCCAACCTGTACTGATGTCCAGGGTTATTCCTCTCCAGGGGCAGGACCTTCCATTTGCCTGTGTTGAATTTCAGAGAGCTCTTCTCTGCCTGCCTCTCCAACCTGTTCGGGTCCTTCTGAAGGGCTGCACAGCACTCTAGTTCATCAGCCACTTCCTCCCAGCTTTGTGCTGTCAGAAAACTTGCTGAGGAAGCATCTACCCCAGTATCCAAGTAATTGATGAAAAAGTTGAACAAAACCCCCTGAGCTCTGCTGTTCAGCCAGTTCTTCATCCACCTCACTGTCTACTTACCCAGTATTCGCTTCCTGAGTTTGCCTGTGAGGCTATCATGGGACATGGCACCAAAAGCCTTGCTGAAGTCCAGGTGAACAGCATCCACTGCTCTTCCCTCACCGATATGACAGTTATCTCATTGTAGAAGAAAAACAGGTTGCTTATACACACACCTTTTTTTCATGCTATCATTCGGTGATCGATTTGGTTAGAAAACCTCTCTGTGCCTGAGTCACATAAAATAAAGGACATAAATGCATCAGGTGCCATATTCTACAAGAAATCAAAAAAAAATGAAGAGTGATGAACACTTCATCTCTTTCTACCACACTGCACTGAGGGAAAGTCTCTGATAAAAGACTTTCAGGTCCATTTGAGGAGGAAATAAAGACACACAAAAATGTCCCACAATATTCCCATTTACTCTTCTCCCTATATTTATATATAGATATATAGATATTTTTTGTTTTATACTAACTGAATCTATCTATAAGGCAGTGCTGTCTAGTGGGTTTTATTTACTCATTTCAAAACATATATGTAAAGCTCTTAATGTAAGAGATATTGTTATGTTGCAGGCAATCAGCATTATTTCATATATATATATTTACTCACTGCATGAACAGAATTAACTGAATTATCATTTCATAAAGCTTTTGGAATTCCAATGATGATACAGGAAAGACTGATGATACAGTGATGATGACAGGAGAGACTGCTTCCAGTGGGAGTTTTGCCATTGGAACTCAAAATTCTCCCATACTGTCCCTTGAGTTCTGCAATAAATTTTGAAACAAATTAATATATTTCATTGCATTGTACAGGAAACATTACTTCATTTCTACATGAATTATAGAATATTTATACATGGCCATGACACATGTAGGTAACATACATAACCAAATAGATGTAGTGAGCTATATTATTATTGTTTAACAGTGTAGATCAGGATATACTCTGTGAAAGTCACTGTAATTTCAGTAGCCTATGATTGGTATGAGAGAAGAGGGATCACACAATTAGAAAATTTCAAATACTGTGAAAAATACAGGAGCAGTGCTGGAGAGTGCAGAAAAAAATACGTTTGAAGCATTGAGCTGACTGAGCAACTGAAAGTCTGCAAATGATCCCTGAAGGTGGGAAGTCTGTCCTCTGAGCAACCCTGAGCTCAGACTTGGCAGCTTTTACTCTATTATTTAGAGTAGCAGCATTTTTGTCCTACTTGATGTATGATCTTTAACTCTCCAGGTTTTCATTGGACTGATTCACTGCACTGAATTTACTTTAAATAAGCAGAACTGTATTTCAGAAAGTTGCTTACACAAATGTAAGGAATCTGTTGCAATACAAACTTGTTGGAATTCAGATCACCCGTCTTGTTTGCAGAAAAAATATCCAAACCATATAATTTTTTTGCCCCCTTAGTTGATTTCTTTACTGATATCAATGGTTTGAGTTTTGGGTTTTTTTTAATTTGGTTGGTTTGTTTGGTGGTCTGTTTGTTTCTTATTATTGCAGTTATACTCTAAAATGGAAGGTAGGATCTATGAAACCCTTTAAGTGGAAAATTTGTATAATACTACATGTTATGTGCAAAAATGGAGTCAGCAATTTGAAATTAATTTAGGTAGCTATAACTTCATTAACTTAAATTTGAGCCCAAGGATTTTTGTGCTGATTAGTTCAGCAAGCAAATACTTTGTGCTGAGACAAGGTAGGTTTAAATATATGTAGGTTCCTAGGATTAGGTCTACTTCAACAATATATATATATGCTTACATTTGGACAAATGGGTAAATATGCATAAACATGTGTGCAAGTATGTATACATATTTGTGCACCTATGTATTATTGAAACTCATACATAGATATATACATACATATGTACACTTATAAATATATTATGACCTAATAATATTTTGACATACATATTTGGAAATAAAATCCGAATCTGGGTGCTGAATGAGATGCTTCATCTGAGTCTGTGGGATTCTCCATTATTCAAAATACCACTTTTGTTTCACAAGCTTTTATAATGTGGGCAATAAACATCACTGTTTGTGACTGCAATGGATAGCAAAAAAAAGATAAGACCTATGTTTCATGGTGACTCTGATATGGAAAGGCAATGAATCCTATCAATATTCAGTTTTAGAATTGACTTTCACATGTTCTTCTAATTTAATGTTCTTCTTTATTGAATACATTTAATGATTAGTGATTTCACTGGAAATTTCTTTTGAATCTTAAATAGAGAATAAGAATAATTATGGTCTGATCTTTTAGATTTTGCAAACAGGATCTGCTTAAGTAGTCCAGGCATTTCTTTGAATAGCAAAGGTTTTATTTCAGTCTCATACTCATTCTGCTTCTATGTTAATTATCTAATTAAAATCTTAGAGTTTTGTCTACTATATAATAAAATCTAATTCAATATTCTTTTACAGCTGGGACCTCTGAAATAGATAATGCAATGAGAAATTTTATCATGGGAGTTATGGGAGGATCAGCCACTTAGGTAAAAATTCTGCAATCAGTAGAAAGAAATAACCATTCTGAACATACAATTCATCTGACCTATTTTAGAGATCTATTTGCAAATAAGACAAACCACATCCTAGAAGAGCAATTGCTCAGATAAATTCGCTGATGTTCAGGCAGATGTATCCTAGCAGCAGGATCTATCTGCAACAGACGTTAGGTGACAGCCACTGTAAAATGTTATTCTATATGCACCAAGAACTAACTTTTAAGCACATTTAACTTTATTTGACAAAAATGCTAATTTGATTTGGTCTGCAATTGTAAAACGGCTGCTGTGCTCAACAGTAAGTGTAATTGCCATTTGGAGTGTTAAGATCCATAATTAATTTGAACTAACAAGAAGCACAAGATGGTGTCAATTTTTTTTTTCTGTTTTATTTGTTAGAAAAGGCTCTAATTAGGACATGAAAAATAGAATAGGAGACAAGTTTGGGGTTAACAGTTTACTGAGATACAACAACACTATCTTGAAGTCATAGACATATAACAGTTACAGAAAACCAGGTCTATTTCATTGAAGATGGACACTGAAGCAGGTGAAAAATCAACATTAAGGACCAATTTGTGCATCTTTAGTTTGAAAATCTAATTCTATTTGAATTGCAGTTATATAATTTAATATTTTCAGTTCTTCAAATTCAGTGTCACTAACCAGTCTGATGGTTGGAGCTTTTTGTGTGTGGTTTTGTGGTTTGGTTTGGATTTTTTTGGAGAAGGGGTTTGGTTGGTTGGTTGGTTTGGTTTTCGGTTTTGTTTTTAGCAAGGCAAAAAAGGAATTTTGCCAGTATTAGTAATTACTTTAGTAATGAAATACGTTTCTCTTTTGGTCCTTCTTGAGGAAAGTTCCCCACTAATGCTCTCTTTTCTCCACCTTTCAAATCTCACTCAAAAAAGTAAAAAAACCCCAACACTGCAGAGGTGCTAGCCTGTAGAATTCTTCCATAGATTCAGTGATTGACAAAACCCATTAGAAAGAAGAGAAATAGGAACATTCCTGATTTATTGTATCTGGAGTTACTGATTGTCTCTTAATTGGTTTTATCTCTCAGAAGAGGTGGTGGTGGTACCTTGTACTTGGTGAAAGAATTTCACTCTCAAAAGTTGCTAGCAGTTTGCAGTTTCCCTTGTTGACCCTTCAGCAAGCCTGGCAAGAAGTTCTGGGTTGCCTAAAGAGACCATAAATTCTCTTATCTGAATTCTATACATCTGTAGAGATAGTGGGTCTATCCTTGTTTACTTCACTGTAGTTAACCAAAGAAAGTCTTAACACACAGAGTCATAATCTCAGTTATAATCTTGAAGGAAAAAATACAACAGGAAACACATGTATCAAATTAAAATATAACACGTATAACTGGTAACTTCCTTTTTAATGTTTAGATAATGTTCTGATGTTTATCATAACTGGGTAACAGGATATATAACAAGATAGTGCTGTCTATCTCTGATTTACACTGCAGTCTCATGTAATTTCAGAGTTAGGTCTTAGGACAGGCCTGGAAATAACCTCAACAGTTCAGGAAAATTCACTGCCTCATACTTCAATGATTTCCTCTTGGCTCAAAATTCATCAGTATTTACATCTTTTGTCTGCTATTGGTTAATGGAAGGAAGACAAGGATCCTTCATCAGCTGGGAAGTTGGATGTAAAAGAACTTTGGGAGCTGTTGGAGAACAAAGATGAAACTGTGGAGAAGAAGGGACAAAGAGATGTGGGAACTAGTCAGAGGGTATAAAAAAATTCTCATAATCCACACCATGGGTGACTTGGAAGCACAGACCTTGAAAGTTTGGGGTGTGGAGCCAACGAAATCCACAAAATATTGGGCATATGTCTGTCAAAACAAGAGTGAGGAAAAGCATAAATTTCATTGTTTAAATTTTCCTAGTGCAGAGTAACAAGGAACGGAAGTATCCTTGAACTTCGAGGAGCTCCCAGTGGACTGTAGCTAGCAGAAATGATCAAGGCTGTTACATTTACTCTTTGATTTCAGCCTAACAGTTGAGCGAAAGAGACAGAAGCAAACCTGCTCACTTCTTAGAACTGCCAAGCTGCCTTTAGACAAACTCCACATTCAGCTGAGTCCAGCTCACTTCATGAACACCCATTCCCAGTATTAGAAGCCTCTGGGAATCAAAGCCAATGTTCCATTTTATATAAAAACCAAACCCAGCTATACATGGACAGTCAGAAAGATGTATCTGATGCAACTGAGCTCACCAGGTCCCTGCAGCAAAACTAAGCAAAGGAGAACAGAGCTTGCACTCATGCTACAGCACTACTGATTTCTGTTGCCTGCAGCAAAACTCTGGAATAAACCCAACTTGTTTTCATATAGAAGTGCTAACTTGTTGATAGCACCACAGCTATATTTAAGGCTCTTTTCCTCAGGCAGCTCTTTCTTATTGTTGACGGTAAAATGGATGGTCTATGAAAAGGGATTTTTGTGCCACTATTTGTTTTCAAACAGTTGGGGGAAAATGCAAGGACCACAAAACAGATTCAATATTAACTAGACTTCTTTAAAATGAGCAAAACTAAAAATATGAAATTATGCCTAAAGCAATCTTAAAAATACTGAAAATTCTGACCTTGGAGACAATGTCTTTTTCCTGCAAAGTAATAGACTTTTTTTCATGCTCTTATGTCAAAAATATGTGGTATCTACTCAGTTGTGCTCAACAGAACTTGGTTAAAGCACTCTTCAAATGAGAACTTTTTTTTTTTCTGAGAAAGTCACTTGTACAATGAAACCAACAACTTGTCTTTAAAAAATACTAATTTAGAAAATGTCATTGTGATCATTGTTACTGTATACTGGGCTGCAAAATTAACTGTGTAGGAAGCAGGTCATAGGAAGGAATTATTCCCTTCCACTGTGTGCTTGTAAAGCCCCATCCAGAGAAATGTGTGTGGTTTGGGACATCTGAAGGTATTGAGGGGATTCCAACATAGTGACATAGTAAGATGGGTAATGAGCAATGCAACTGTCATTGAGGAGGGATTGGGGGTTTCTTTAAATCATGGGAATGAGCTACTTTGTGGATAGCTAGCTACCTCATGGGATAGTATGGAGATGAAGCCAGACTCTTTTCAGAGCTCAGCAGCCAAATATAGGAAATAAACATTCACAAGCTGAGGTAAAGGAAATCCCAACTGTACATAAGGAAAACTAAAATGCAAACCAAACTAACTAACAGCAAAAAAAAAAAACACACACACAAAAAATTGTGGTTTTCAAAACTCAACAAACAAGCCTTGTCCAGCCTGATCCATTTTGGAATTTAACCCTGTGAACATGGAGTTGGACTGAAGACCTCCAGCATTCTTTTCCTCTCTGAATTATCCTAGCAGTTTATAATTGCTTCATAGAGCACATTTTGTCATAAACCAGCATTATTGCTGAAAAATGCAATTTTTCCTTTCTCTCTACTTCATTTCACCCTTCATGGTAACATAAAGTGCGTGCTGATTCAAGCTGGGTGACTAATCCAAAATCAATACACTGGGGTGGGGTGGGATGGAGTGAGGAGAGTGAGATGGCAGTTAGTAGGATCACTTCTGCCAGTGGGCTCATTACGCAGCTGTACAAACATCTATGGCTACAGCAGATGAAGTCAGGGACACTGCGTGGGAAGCGATAAGCGGGAGCATGAAGCTCTTTCAGCACCAGTGCTTGTTTATGCCTTTTTAAGATGAGTAAGAATCAGCGATTAGCTACAGGTAACAATCTTTTCAGCTAGACTGGTGCCAAGGATGGTATTTTCTTTAATGGAACATCTCATCAAGAATAGTTTAAAGCAGCAATCTGCTGCAACTGTTTATAAAACACTTCATTGTATTTTTAATAACCACTGAGTTGGCCAAATTCGTCCCAGGTAGTCATGTTCTATTGCTTGAATTTCCCCGCCACTGCCTACAGTTAATGTATTCTTTTCTTTCCCTACCCTACATATGATACTTGAAATATCTCATCACAGGCTTAGTAAATAAGTGGTTATTTAAAAAAATCTTTGTTAAATAACAGGGGGAAAAAAGCCCAAGCAGGTTTCTTTTGCACATTCTTTGTTTGAGAACTGGGATGATGGTTTTACGGTAAATCACTGAGGAAAACTCAGCAATATTTTTTGTTGTTGTTGTTGTCAATGGCACCAGTTTTGTCTTTGACAGCAGAGGAATTAATTCTGCCTTTAACAGTGCTTGTTTTCAAAGCATAACAAACAGCTTTCAAAATCAGAAAGTACACTGCTCAGTGGGAGAGCAGACTTGCCTTATGTTTCTTGAAGCATTCCTGATAAAAAAATGCTCCTTTACTGCAGCTCATACGTCACATGGCAAAAGGAAGGAAATTCAGCATGAAGCTTGAAAGCTCCTTATTTTGTTGTGTCTTTGTGCTTCTTTGAGATAGTTTAGAAAAGTAATGAAGATTACCAATATACATTTAATTTCTATTACTGCCTTTAACTGCGGTTGTCTGACCCTCTGAATAGAAGACTTACTTATAATTGCTTATTTTGAGCAAATAATGATTTTGAACATGTGACACAGACCACTAGGAAAAAACCAAACAGATGCACAAAAAGTATTTAATCCTATTCCACACTAGTCAGAATTTAAAGAGCAAACTGGATAACATGATGATTTTTGTTGCTATCTTGGGTAATATTAGCTTTTTATTCTCTTTAAAACTCAGTTTCTTCTAAACTTAAAATAATTTTATTAACCTTTCTAAATTTCAGGGTTTTGCTAACTACCACTATGATTATTATTATTAAGGGAAACAAACCAAAATTTTAAAGAGAACAATTAGTGCAAACTGTTCAAAGTACTTATCACAAAAGGTCTGAGACAGAAATTTTTATTATATTGATGGTAATTGTGAAAGAACACCTCAGGCTCAATTGTCTTTAATGTAGAGGGCTGTATATATTGCTCTACTGAATTGTATGAATTTTATTTCAAATTTGGAAGCTGAGTGCCTTGCACAGGATAATTGAGTCTCTTGCAACACATTTCAGTACCAAGTTTGCAGTCCTCCACATTGGGATGATGTCCTTGGTCAGAGCCCTGGACTTAATTGTCTGCATTCTTTTCTGTAGCCAAACTATGTTGGGAAGGAGGAATGAAGATGTACAGAGAAGTTAAAAATGGTTCTGACATGAGTTATGATGTTTGCATATCGAGTTTCATATCTGAATATAGGAAAATATATAGATTTCTGTGGTAAATAAAGCTTATCTCTCTTCAGAAGAGCTACCAATAGACAGATCTCATGGTTTCAGCACTGAGAGGAACATGGATATATCAGCACTCACAGACTTGCAGTTCAGCAGTGGATCCCCAAAGTTTTGCTTGTGAGACACCAAGCAAGGGGACACTTGTGCTACATGTGGTCAGAAGGGGGTGAAATTGTTCTGAAATAACTTAAAAGATAAACCATTATCTTCAGGTTCTTTGGCCATGCAATCCTGTATTTCACAATGACAATAACTTTACAGAAATAATTAGCACTCCCACCACTTAACAAGCTCATTAAAATTCCTTTGACTATGAATATGTGATATTTTCCAAACCAGCTGGGCAACTTGATCCAGCTCTCAGGGAAGAAAACAGGTCAATTTGACATGACAAATCCAGATACTGTGCATTGAATTTGAGAATGTTGACTCATAGATTTTAGGAAAACATTATTTCCTTCCAGAAGCAGATCATAATCCAAAAAGATCTTTAATGACTGCTAATGTTACTAAGCTAATCTATATCTCTACCTCAATACTTGCATATTTAAATACCATTTCTACCTTTATGCTTATGTACTCAGTGATTAATTACTTTTGTTGGGAACTCTGTGAAAAGCTGTTCAAGTCATTAAATAATGTCAAATTCTAATGAAAACTATTGACTAGTCTTGAAATCCTGTGGGTTTTTTTCTTAGTTTTCAATCATTTTATATTTGGCAATCACATAACGAAGTTGAACTTATCTCTAAGATTTTCTACAGCAGTTAATATTTTTTTCTGACCTAGAATTAAGAGACTTGTATTCTGTAAGAAAATATACATCACCAACTGTTTTTCCTAATGGGTGCAGAAACAATTTGTTGTACATAAGATTGCTCACAAATAACATTTAAGTTGCAACCTGATGTTAGTTCTTCTGCATGACAAGGAAACAGGAGTTTGAGATGATGCTTTACTGTTCATCACAAGGTTATCTCTAGTGACATTGAGTGTCTCAGCTGGCATGGTAACTAACCATGACCTGGCACCAGCTTAGCAAGTCATTCTTCATAAAGAGTACCTTGATGGACAGTGTATTTTCTTATTTTTGAGCCAATTCCAAGCAGATATTCAGTAAGCATATCATATCTCTTTAGGGTTCCTAAAAAGGCAGTACTGTAGAGTTTGTAAGAACTCTTTACATAACTCAAGACTCTTTTTGTGGTGACTGTTCAGGGGAAGGCATCTTTCTTCAGTTCATGTAAACCTGAACTGAAGGTTTAATTAATCTGTATATCAGATTTTTACTCAGTCTTCTCTCCTACAGTATAAAAAGCTTTATGAGTAAGTTCCAAATCCGGGAGAATGTATGTTCTGTTTTCCTAAAATCCATCTTCATTTTTAATTTTAAAAAACCAGCTTCTTACTTTCAGTTCTGAATTGATTGAAATTGTAAATAAACACTCTTTATCCCTGCAGATAGTGGAATCATTCATGGATGGTGATCAAAAATACAATGTTTGCTATACTTTATTACAAATTTATAATGAGCATACAACAGAAATAGGGGGTTTTTCCATGTCCCAGGTATTTTACATTTCAAAAACCACCAGACAAATTCTAAATCACATTATGCAAATAATCTATGCTGTACTTCCAGTTTGTGAGCTCTTGCAAAAGCCTACTTTCAATTCCCATATGCGCAGCCTTAATTTTTAAATGTAAATTATGAGCAAGACTTCAACAGTCATCTTCAAAAGAGTGGTACTAAATCTCAGAGATTCTTGAAAAAATCATGAGTGTTGGCCTTAGTGCATAAAGTCTATGAGGCATTAACTCTCAAAGAAAGAGAGTAAACCTTCAGTTGCCAGAAATTAAACCTACAGGAGCTGTCAGAGCATTAGTTCACTCTGAAGTATTCCTGTGTATTCATTTTTGAAAAAGTTCAGTTGGTTAGACAAGTTCTACTGCAAGCATAATGCCCAACAGCATAAAAAGATTTCCAGTGACTTAAAAAATAGTTGAAGGGTTTTTTATGTACAGACAAATGGTATATGCTTCAGTAGCTTCAGAAAATTTAGGGGTAGTTTCTAAGTCACACAAGTTTAAACACCAACATATGGGTGTTTTCTAATTCACATTTTCTGGTGCACATCATTTTGAGAAAAATTTCATCAGGAAAATTTCCCAGTTGTGGATAGATCTGATGTCAAATCTCAGTGAAGGCCAAGGGATTTTAGCCTCAGAACCCCTTGCTTGGGACAGACTCTCAGGCCCCAAAACAGGGGATTGAGTATCTCTTCTCTGTATGGCACCAGGAAGGGGTCTTAGCATCGGTGATGTGAAATTTCTAGGAATCAGCCTCTGACTTCTTTCATCTTAAAGGTTCTGAATAATTTTTTTAGGTCATCATACTGAATTTTTTCAGTCTTGCACTTTCCCCTTGGATCTCTGCTACCAATCTATCACATTCTTCTGTTACTGAACACTAGGCCGCTCTGTTTTGCTAAAATCCTTTCTTTGTGAGAGGGCTTCTACCATCTCTCCTATTCCCCATGAAGGTTCAGAAACATTTTTGGCATTTTTGACCTCTTCTGTATTGTCATTTTGTCCATTTGGAACATGGACGTATAATTTTGAGTTTTGCCATTGTTTTTTTATGTGCTGTATAGCTCTCTTTACTTAACTGGTTTCTTATCAGTTCATGAACATAGGAGCACATTTTCTCTTTTTATTTCCATCATTTCACTGTTCATCACAAGGCTATATGAGTGCATTAACGTAAGTGCTGTTCTGTCCCCGTACCTTTTCTTTTGTTCTAGGGTTTTATGTCATTTTTTTATTCAAACATATCTCTGTGGACTTTAAACATACACTTCAATCCAACAGTGCAATGAAATACTAACTTTAGGATATGTCTGTTATATCATTTTGAGGAAATCAGCATTGCCTGAAATGGAGAATAATGGCACTGCTGAGTGCTGAATGAGAGAGAAAAATGTAAAGTATGCATTTCAACAAAATGCAGGTATGTAAGTTTATGAAGAATCCTGGTGGAAGTTTGAAACTCTAAAAAACCACAAAACAACAACAACAAAAAAAACCAACCAAAAACCAGCAACAACAAAAATTCCCCAAACTTTTCACAGAACTCTCTGACAGGAGGTGATATTGATCTCTCTTCAGAATGGTAACTTTAGGAACCATGTCCACATTACTGAGGATGCCTGCTTCCAAGCGTCGGTCCTCCAGGGACTGTAGAAGTCTGAATTCTGCATAATACTGTGGAATACTCTGCAGAACATTTCTGTTCATCTCTCATGAGCAAAATTTGGATGAACATATTTTTCTAGTTTTGATGTTGATGAGTCCATGTTTGTCGTGATTAATAGAAAGAATCATCCCCCACTGCTCTGTTGGACAGATTATGCAGGTAGTTGAATCCCAGTAGTGATTACAAGTATTAATTTTTATTCTAAAATTTCCTAGGTTCTCTACAGCCAAATACAAAATACTCTGATGGTCTTGGAAGACAGATTTGTATTTATTTTGTATATTAGTCACAATGAGCTTTATTAGAATTATCACAGCTCTTACTGTCACACTGAATAGGCAATGTCTCATAGTCTTATACTTAGTAGTCTTATAGCAACAATTATTTCACTAATCATTCTTATTTAATGAGAGAGAAATAGCATCTCAACAGTGAGCTGCTACCACTGCACCAGGTAACATAAGTATGTAAAAGAAAATCTATTAATATAAGAGCATACCTGTCTCCACATGAACAGTCAGTGCAGAAGCATCTGCTCTGGTACCCAAGCTGTGCAGCACACACGGCTGTGCTCTCCAGTGTGTAGCTCCAGGGAGGTATGAGCAAGACTTTAAGCATATTTCACTGAACAGCCTCAGAGCTGCAGTATAAATCTGAGGGGGAATCTGGAAATCATGATGTGAGGAGTGAATAGGCACGTTCTTACCAAAAATTTTCATCTCCAGTTATCATGATAGTGTGCCCACTAGGTTTGCAGCACAAAAGAGTGCTAACATATTGTGTTAGCTTGAGTGTGTGTATGGATGTATTTGTGTATACAAATGCCATCTTCCACCTCCTTCTCAAAGAAAGCCTTACAGAGTTACATATGCCACCATGTGTTAAGTAATTTTTTTATGGGCTATAAATGACTTGGCCAAGCTGTGAAATGAAACAGCTTGTTCCACTGCACTAACAGTGCAGGCTCAGTTCTTATTGTCTGTAAAGTAAATGTGTGATGAGTCACTTTCCAAATGAAGCCATATCATATGTGGTTCTTACATCAAGTCCTGTTCACTGTGTATACATCCTTGTGATAGGACAGCTTTATGACAAAGGGAAAGTATCAAAATATAGTATTATTTGCAGTGCCAAGTAAGAAAACATCTTTTTTTTTTCTTCAGTTTGATTACCACTTTTAAAAACTTTACCATGTATAGTAAAAGTAAGCCTGTGTTAGATGTGTGGGTAACATCTACTCCTGAAGTTAGCATTTTATCATTGAACTGGTTTTCTATTTATCTTTCTAATAATTATATTTTCTAAAGATCTGCATCTAGTCTTATCCATCTACCTTTGAGGCTTAATTTTTTTTTGCACTCATTAGACCATATGTCCAAAACACTACAGGGAATGACAAATCACTACCTACACAACCCTCTGCCAAAGCAAGTAGGGAAGTTCCTAGGTGTTCCCGTTATGCAACATATTCTTGGGTTTACGTTTAAATGCAATATGACTGGCTTTGCTTCTGCCTGATCCACAAGTTTGACAAGACATCATATAAATAAACTTTGTTTTCATATCACTCTGCTCCCGCTGTGGCCAGCAGGTTTCCTAACAGAAAACTACTTTTCAGAAGTGCAATCTGCAACTACTTTGGTTTTGTTGCTTTCATTTTCAGCTGTTGTTCTTAGGAAATGCACTGCTCTTACAACATTTTCTAAGCACTCTGTGTATTTTAATTTAGCTTGGTGGATGTTTGCTTTCATCTCAATTGAAAAAATATCCCATCCAAATATTTGTTTCTTTTTGGATTCACAAAAGTAAATAATACTCAAAATCTATTTTGCAGTCCACTTTTTCCCCTTCTGATACTGTGCTGCAGATTTCTGAATTATGTTTATAATTATTTGGTCCACTTTATTATATCTTTAAGGGCATTTTCTATTATCTCTTGCTACCATCCATGAGATTAATTTCACTCCCCTTAAAATACTCATATTATGTCCATTATACTTTCATCAAATTGTAACATAAGCCAAATGGACTTTAATTTGTTTCTTAGGATTTCTAATGATTCAAGCCTGAATGCCTAATTTCTCAAAAATAAGTGGATACAAATAATAAATAAATCGTTGTGATATTCACATCTTCATATATAAATATTCAGAGTAAGAAGGTGTAAATTTTTTCATTATTTTGGCACAGAAAGTTAAGACTGGCTCAGAAGAGATTTTGTCATTTCAGACTATATTGTCAAACTCTCAAAAACTTGTATATCAAAACTACTAAAAGATAAAAATAAAAAAACATAAAAAATGTTTTTACCATGGGAGAAGGAAAGTAGCTTAAAATCTGTCATCATTTAAATGAGAACCTAAGCAAATCTAGCAGAATGCTCCCCAATTTTGTGTAGGTGAGACCCATTTTGAGTTCTCACAGCGACACTAAAAAAGAGTTTGCAGAGTCAGTTGTGCTACTTTAATGAAATATTTATGCTATATTACACAAACATTGTTGTAGTATTGTGCAAATAATTTGCTGAACTGTGATTATGTTAAATCCAAGCTTTTACAGGGAGTTTGCAAATTTTTTTTTTCCTTTGACAACAGATTCCTTCTTGGTAAAAGTGCAATAGAATAAGCTTTAAAAAAATCAATGTTCAGGTTGCCCTGGGTATATGACATTAAATATTTTTTATTCTTTCCCCTGTTCATACAGAAAGTCAGGGCAAAGTCTGTCTTTCATCATCAAAATTTCAGATGTACTGTGGCAAGCCAAGCTGAATCTGCAGTGTCTGATATGTCTCATTATGTAAGATGCTAAAATTGTGAAGACTATGAATATATATTTAGACTCAGGCAGTGATTTATGGTGAGGATGAAAGGGTACAAAGGTGGCTAAAGAGAGTTTTGTCTTCTGAGACTGCATATTTCCCCCTTTCAGATGTAGGCTGCACCCATCTTTGAAGTCCAGTTAAAATCACAATAACTTCAGCCATAATTTCAGCTTTCTCTCATTAAAGATATGGAAATTTATAGAGCTTTAGATTTTAATCATAATACTTCTATCCTAATCTTATTGTTTAAAAATCAGTTTTCTAAATGAAGTTCATTAACTTGCCTCTCAACTGCCACTGAAAAAAATAGGTAGGCACTTTAGAAGACATTTATAGATCCTAAAAAAGAAAGGTTCAAGGGGATGTTATCCCTATTGATTACAGAGTTTAAGGAGCTGGCATTAGAAACATAAACTTATTTATGATTAACCCTGTCATTAGTGTGTAATTCTAAGTGAGACCTAAATTTTGGGGAAATCTAGTATTTGAATGAATTGCAGAGAGGATCTTGATAGTCAGCTTAGATCATAAGGATTCCCTTCCACAGAAGTATAATAGATATAAATAAGAGATATCTAGTAGGATGTACTATGAATTAGTAGTGAAACTCTCTTGACTTTCCTCACTTCATTTTTATTCTCCCTCTACCTCCTACCTGTCATGTGCACACAGGTATTCTGTGTTTGTCTGCATCATTAAAAGGAACCTCTGTAGTAACCTTTGATCACCTAAATTTGAAATTTACAGGTCTCATTATTTCCCCTTCATTTATTCCAAATCTTTCTATGGTACATAGGCAAGTCTTGCTAGAATATTGAAAAAAAAAATCCTTCTTCAGAAATCTCTGATCCCCTGTACTGTCCTTTTGGTCACTGGACTGCACAACTTCCAACACTAGTGAATGTGTTCCCTCTAATTCCCCTCCTCTAACCTTATTTCTTCATTAACCTCTTCCCACTGCTCCATGAACCTTTTTCTACAATATCTTACAAAGCCACCTAACAGAAATTAAAGTTAGTTGAAACTGGATTGATACAAATATATGATTTTTATTTTTCATATTTGAGCATGTATCAAGTATCAGTGTTGTTTTCCCACAAAAGATATTACTTCAGACCAAGTTTTTTATGTATGGTATTAATGCATAGTCAGAATTGAGCTTTGGTTTCATTTGGTTTGGGGTATTTTGGTTTAGCTTTGGGGTTTTTTTTGTTGTGTGGTTTGGGGTTTTTTTCCGTTTCCAAAAAAATGAATAAAATCTCTGAAAGATCACACAGAATGACTGATACATGGAAGAGAGTTTTTATTTTTTGGGGGAAATATTCCACACTTCAAAATTTCAACAGGCAAAAGGTTTTTCTGTTTTCAAAATGTATTTCATACAACAGTTTTATTTCCTGTGAAAGGCTGAACAGATTTTCCTTCAAATATTCTTTGTTTAATCCTACTAAAAAATTTGGGCATACAAGCAAAATTTCTGCATCAGTATATTTAAAATTTTGTAGGCAGTGAGCCTGCTGTCTCTGAGAATCACAACATAAAGCTGTCAGCTTGCTCATATGCCTGAGCCTCAAAGTCAGCCACCCTCACTGCCCACAAAATTGTAGATTGTGTTTGCTGTGAGTGAAGTTCCTGAGTTCTGCTCCTGTCCCCCATTCCATGATTGCATGCACATTGCATCAGAGGAGACAGGGACATAGGAATGAAAGACCTTTGCTCATCTCATAATATAGCCTGTTCTGAGCAGTCCACATTACAAGGTTAGGAGATGGAAGGGAAAAAAGAGAGCAGCTCCTTTGCTTCCTGTCTGCTCCCACTGCAGAGCATCTCTGTGCCCCAGGGGGAGCCATTTGTCAGGAGTGGAACTGGGAGTGTTTGCCATCTCAGAGGGGTATTGGCTGCCTGCACAGTGTATCCCTACCTATGCCAGAAGGGATAGAATAAATCATAACAACCCCTGAGCCCTTCTTTTTTAACACCACACATAGGCAGGTTAGAGAAGATTCTAAACCTGTCCTCAGCTGCTGGAACTCCTCTTTGGAGCAGAAATAAATAAATACAACCTTTCTCCAAGCTTCAGTTTGTACCATGAGCAGCTGACTGTACCATGAAGAGTAGAATGGGCATTCAGCTGCAAGGGGAGCAACAGATTTCAGAACATGCATATATTCAACCTCTTCTTTGGAGGCAGAAAACATATTTATTGAGATAGGCCCATGCTGGTAATCCCAACACCTATTTAAAGCACTGTGAGACAGGAGGAAGTAGTAGTTAAGACTGTATTAGATGTCTGATTTTTCTTAAAGTAGAGAAAATTAATATAAAACTAGCCTGCAGAGAAATTATTGATAATTTTCATGTAGAAAGAAATACGTGTGAGAAAGGTGAAAGAACTAAAAGAAGGTAACAAAAAAAAACCTCAAAAGGACAGAAAAGGCTGGAGCCTGTAAACATTGTGAAGCATTGTTTATGTCCATCATTATTTTACAGCAGCTTTGTCAGTAGCTAATGTCCCAGCAAGAGGATGAAAAGCATCATAAATAAAAACAGATGGTACTGCAAGTAACTGATGTGATGGTAAAAATAAAAAAGAAAAGAAAAGAAAAGAAAAGA
>JAOXXN010000265.1:8144273-8165063 GCA_026770055.1 Myrmophylax atrothorax
TGCTTTTTGTTTGGTTTGTGGGTTTTATTTATTTTGTTCTGCTTATTTTTGCCAGCATCTGAGTTCTTTCATAGTAAGACGATGATCTGGGATGTAACCAATTAATAAAAGGAAAAACCAAACAAGCAAACAAACAACAACAATATGCCAAACAACAACAACAAAAAAATACAAAACCACAAAAACCAACAAAAATAACCTACCCAAAATTCACATTGCCATTAGCATGCTCACTAGGCCAATATCACTAGGAGCTACTCAGAAGGACCTTTTTCTGATTTAAAATCTGACCATAAAGTGACTGACTCTTGAAGATCCAGAAGATATTTCTTACCTATTTTGTAAACAATAATTCAGTTACAAACTTTATTTGGAAGGAAAAATGCTGGGAAATAATTGTTAATATTTCTTTCCCTTGAGCTTTATTTTTAATTCTACTGCTCTAGTACCACCACCCCCCCCAGTCACACTTCTGGAACAGAAGGAGCTCATACCAATTTATACACAACTATGAAACAAAATGCCAATTTATGTATTTTCCTAATTCTGTTTTCTGGCCATCTGGCATCCATTCAGGAAATTACTCAAGTATGATGCTCATCAAGGCACCTCATATTTGAATCTCCAAGTTTAGCCTACTCATACTTGATCCATCTTTGTGAACAAACATAGCGAATTTCAGAAGGCAGTTCAACTTATTCTAAGATAATGTGCAAATTAGCTCAGAACTTTACCTTTAGACAATTGAACAGAACTTCCTGCCATTCTCCAGCGAGATTTACTTGCTCATTTAATGCATCGCTGAATTAACCTTGATAACACAGAGTGATGGGAGGCAACTGTTTACTATTGTCTTGGGCAATTCTGTTTGGCAGCAGGCATTTGATCAAAAAGGATTGGAAGAACAATCCATAGTTATCAATCCCTGGAATTGACAACAGTGCAGAAGACACATCCTGTGATTTACAGCCGTACTCACTTAAAAGTAATAGCAAAACTAATTAACCTTTCACAGGGCAGAGTGTGAGAGTTCTACAAGAGCAACAGCTTATGTTGCCATCACCATAGCAAATTTAAACTCTTGAGTTCTCAAATAGCTTGCAGCAAGTTAGGTAACAACCATCACCTTTTGATTGGTAATAGATTGTTTATAAATATGGTCCCTCAAAAAGAGGTGTGCTGTTATGCGAAAAAAAAAAACAAACTAGGTTTTTGGTCATATATATAGATATATTTAAGAATTGGCTGCCTACAATTAGCTTGTTCCAAAAGTGAACACAATGTTGCTGTACATGTCTGTGGTCCCTTTGCAGTACATCAGTAACTGTGTATTTGATATATATGTAACAGGTAAAATATCACACTAATTCAGCTTAAATGTCTCTTATCCTTTTCAGTTTTTGCTTTAGCATATATTTGTAGAATATCTTTTTCCACTCCTTGTTTCCTAGGCTAAACTAGAGAGTAATTTTTTTAGTGCTTTACTATATGGTTCTTTGCCATTGTGATAATCCTGCTTTGCACCTGTTTCATCTAAAATTCATCTTTATTAAGGAAAAAGTTTGTATTCATGTTAAAAATTATTTTTCAATGCCTTGAAAAGCCATATTAGTATTTTCCTCAAAAGATATGCAGTATCACTTTCACTGTATTTACTTTTTTTCAGAGTTGTAGTATTTATCATCATCCAACATATCAAAATACCTGCAATTAGTTCCATTCTTATATCACTTATAATTGATGTTTTCTAAACTTATATAAGAATGCAAAGGGTTCTGACTGGGGCCTGTATTTAGATTTTTTTCTACCAGTAACCTTTGGGGTCAATAAATTCCATGACACCCTGAGGAAATTTATTTCCTTCACACCAGAGAAAGAAAATTCATGTCCAACCCAGCCCACAGTAGTTCACTGTTAACACTTCCCCTCACCACTGTATTTCACCATTTCCATTTGAAGAATCACCTCCAGAAACCAAAGCACATGTGCTGTATTCTTACACACCTTGCAAAGGAAAGATGTGATGAGCATATATGAGAAAGGTGGAAAAGCTAAGCAGTGGAAAAAATACAAATTTCTTCTGAGTCTACAAAATTCTGCTATATTTTGAAGTGGTCATTTATTTTAGTGTAATGTTTCATAAGGCTGGTATTAAGGCTCATTCACTGCATGCTGTGGGAGAAATGAAAATTAGTATGGAAGTACAAAAAAGCAATACTGATTCATGTGCTTGCAGCTGGAGACCATTGTTTTTCCCATGAGGCTTAAATAGTGAAGCAGGATTGTTTGTCCTAAAGAGTGTCTGGGGATATAGAATAGTCCACTGAAAAATTCCAGATGCTGAGAAATGGTGTTAGAATTTTCAAGCATAGTTTACTGGAAGCATTTATCCCTTTTTTTGGCTCACAGTATCACAAGTAGCATTCCACTCACTTCATTTCATCTAAAGTTGAATGCACACCTAAGTGGAAAAAGAGGTACAAAGGCAATCAAGAGAAGGTCCTACCAACAAATACAGCTTAAAGAACAGAGAGGGAATAAAAGAAATAAACCAAGAATATTTTCCAGAAAAGACTGAGATTATCAAATATTGCCTGCACTGTTTGTCTTACAACTGTCCATGCTGGGCTTTTTTTTCATGGTTAAGGACTGGAGTAAGTGCAAAAGCGAATATTGATCACCAATCCAGATCTAAACAACACCTTTCAAGTGTGTCATCTCTTCCTTGATGGTTTGAAGATTTTATCTACAGAGAAAAGGAGGCATTATAATTTTTTTCTTCTATCTCTTTCCAGTCATTCAAAATCCACAGCTTAACTGAGATAGACCCTATGGACACTCAACACTTTCCAGAAAAAGGCCATTATAATAAATTAATGGATAAGAGGAACATTGTTGGCCTTTCCTCTTTGATCCCAACTACAAATTATCTTTTCTGCTGCCATCACAAGATGAAGGCTACATTTTCTTTGCACAACTGTATAGCAGAGAGAAAGATGCTGTTATTTCATTTTCAAACCTGTGGAAATGGTTTTGTGATGATTAAATATTGTTAAAGAATCACTTGCCTCATAACAGGTTCTCTTTCACCTTACAAACAATAGGTGAAATGTTGACCCAGCTGAAGCCCAATTACAAATTTATTAATGACTGTAACTAACTTAGATTCCGGCTGTGATTATTTGTTATTAAATTTTTGTTCATGATCCTCAAAAAGATTTTAATTAGAAAAAAAATAGTAGGATTCATATCTGCAAAACAGCTGACATTTTTAGTGGGGATTTTTCAAATTCAGTTGTACATTTGTGATACAAGAACTAATCTCTAAATGCCACTTGGCAACTTTGTAGTCTTTAATCAAGGATCTTCTCCAGATGTATCATAATTGTTTACTTTCTGCGGAATTGCTTTGCACCATACAACATCTTGGCACAAACTTCTAGAATTTCCCAGTAATGTGTTAAAGCTCCAGCCTGCTGGCACCAGAAACTAGGTAATAAAGAATCCCAGGGGCTTTATGGTTTGATTTCTTTTGAACTAATGCCTAAGGAGAAGAGGAAAGTGAGATAATATTTTCAGTAGCAGGACAATAGATGTGGAAGCATAACCCCAACTACAACATGATGCTATTATAGGGAGATTTGAGCTGAGGGCATGAGCTCTGCTTCCATCATCAAACACATTTAGAAGAAGCAGTCCTGCTCCACTCTGCCTGGCTTCTGTAAAGCCTTGTGGGAGGACAAGCAAAGAAAAGGCAAAATAGCTTTGCACACGTTTCTTTCTGTGCCTTCTCTCCATCTCTGGACTGATTTAGAGAGAAATCCATAAAATGTAGGAATAATGGGCCTGTATTTCTGCCCATATAAGAAGGGAAATTACCTTTACTTTTAAAGGTCACAGTGAGCACTTCCCTTTAAATTTTGTGAATGATATTGCTCCATATATGTAAGAAGGTGAAATGAAAGGCTGAATTCACCAGCCTTAATTCATTGACTTTCACTATCTTACTTTTAACACTCTATTGAAGGTTCTCTCTTTTTTTTTTTTTTTTTTTTTTTTAAACGAGGTAACTTCAGAATCTTGCAGTAAATGCAGTAAATGTTTCTGGAAAGGTGAATTGCAGTGACAATTATGTGACTTGCAATGACCCCTAGAGAAATTTCTGCTCTTGGGAAAAAAGCTCTGGTGAGGCAAATAAATTCTGAAGCACATGATTTAATTTTACAAGTGTACTTAAAGTATCTAATATTTGTTCACACAAGCTATACATTATCCTTACATTCCTGACTAACTATAGGCGATAAATTCAGCCATAAATACTATAAGTAAAAAAAAACTCACTAAATCCCAAACTTAAAAAAAAGGAAAAAGTAAGAAAACTCTACTTCTGTCCAAGTTAGAAATATACATTCAGTTCCTTTTACATTAATGAGGGTTGCTTTTTCTGCTTTTCCAGGTAAAACACAGGTTATGGGTGAAATCAAGATTGCATTAAAGAAGGAAATGAAGACAGATGGAGAACAGCTGATAGTAGAAATCCTTCAGTGCAGAAATATCACATACAAATTTAAATCTCCAGATCATCTACCAGGTATCACACAGAAAATAGCTTCATGACACTTTGAAAACATTAAGTAGGTTGTATCTTAAATCAGTTAACATCACTACTAAAATGGGAAAGAAAATTGCTGCTTAGACAGGATAACACCTTCTATAGGATTCTTTTTAAGTGTTTTTTTCTCCTATGAGCTACTTTAATGAAAGTAATAATATTTAGTAGAAGCAAATTAACTCTCACAAGCTAATCCTCTTTTTAATTTATGTTTGATAGTTACAACTTAATCCACATTTAATTTTAGTAAAAGTTATAAATCCCTAGGTTATTAAAGAACATTATATCTAGTAGAAAATTGTATTTTGGTGAAAATGCTTTTCAAAAACTGAAATCTCATGTTCATAATAATGTTTTCATACTAAGATAAATACATCAAGGTATTTGTTCCTTTAATGACTGCACTGTAAACATAAAGTAACTCCCTTGGATTTAGTGGGGTGATTCCATTTCTGCACCATGGAATGAGAACAAAATACAGCTGCAAATGTAAATTATCATTGTTTTCACAGAAATTCCCCTCCATTGAAATCATAAACAAAAATGATTATTTAAAAGGTTCTGTATTTAACTCATTGAACTGTTCTTCCTCAGACCTGTATGTGAAGCTGTATGTTGTCAATATCTCCACCCAAAAGAGAGTAATTAAGAAGAAAACCAGGGTATGCAGGCATGACCGAGAGCCTTCGTTCAATGAAACATTTAGATTTAGCTTGAGTCCTGCTGGGCATTCTCTTCAGGTAATTCTGCATTTTATTAAAACCTAATTTTGTATGTCATCCGTGCTGTGCTATGAGCATTTGAGATCAATCTTCTACCCCAGTTGTTTGCTGAAAAGAGAAAGTTACAAAGGAAATAACAGAGTTATATAATGGCTAGAGGAGACATTAAAAGATGGATTCCTCCATCACACCACAGTGAGGAAGATTATTTATAGATAAGGCCTTAAAATGTTAGGCTTGATCTATTCTTGAAATCGCTGAGAGAAGGGAGTTATGCATGCCTTCCAAGAATAATTTTCTATGTATTTAGAAAATTTAGTGCAATATCAAACTTAAATATGTCATATTTTTTTAAATTCAGCTCACTTATCCTTAAGTATCCTCACAAAGCAGAGGAAACCTGATCCATTTTATTTTTAAATAAAAGCAACTTTTTACATTTAAAGACTGTTACCTTAAATCTCCTATTTTTCCAGGCTAGGTAAACCAAATTTCTTTGATATGTCCTTTTGCCTAAATGCCTAATCATTTTATCATTCTCTCCAGTTCTTTAACTTCTTTAAGAGTTGTGGTACCTAGAATTAGGCACAATAGTAATATTCTCAGACCCTGAGAATTACTGATTATGCCAAGTCAAATATTCTCAGGTACATTTGTAAGGGAGTTGACTTTTTTTTCATCTTCGACACATCAAATGATATGTGGAACTGCTTCAGAAACAGTCCCTCTCCCATGTCTTAGCTGCTTAGACAGATTTGATCACATGGTCAGGCTTACTTTTTCGGACAGGTAGGATTTATTTTCACCTGTGTAGATTGTTGGAAATTGTTGGCCATATCAGCATCCACTTAATGTACCTTTAAATCTTGCAGATCAACCTAAATAAACCAGCTGCATTCTAATGATTAAAATTAGTTCTGGATTATCTAAGTGCCTACAGTAGGCTTATTGGTTGTATCATTAAAATTAAAGCCAAAATGGATTTTATTACAAAACAAAACCAACAAAAATAGATACCATTTTCCTGTGTTAAGGTGTCCTAACATCTTATTCAATAGACTCAATCAAAGGCTGTTTAAGAATTGATATCATCTGGGAAAATCCAAAGTGATGAATAAAGTCTTTCCAAAGTTTAAGAGCTAAAATTCATACGAAAACTTTGCTTCCAGCAGTGGTTTGAAGAAGAAACCATATGGGGTAGACCAGTAAAGAAGATCTCACAGAGTACTGCGGAAAAATAATCCATCAAGTTGTTAAGGAGGGAGATAATGTGGGAGGTGTCCATAGGAACACTCAGCCTGAGACTTGACACTTCCTCATGAACTCTGTGATATATAGAGAAGAGGAGACTGAGGGGAGATCCCATTGCAGTCCTCAACCTCTTCATGAGATGGTTGAGCACTGAAACAGGCTCCCCAGGGAAGTAGTCACAGCACTGAGCCCTACAGAGTTCAAGAAGCATTTGGACAACGCTCTCAGGACTTGGTGTGGTTCTTGGGGTGTCTTGCACAGGCCCAGGACTTGCACTCAATGACCTTGATTGATTCTTTCCAACTCAGCATTTTCTGATTCTATGATATGTACTGGGGCTGCTCAGAAGAGCTAAGAGAATAAAGGCTGTAAAACTATCCTGTAAAAGTAGCAAGGAACAAGTTTAAAATAAACAAAAAGTGTCTCTACTTCATGAAGTCTGGAGTTTGAGATGTAAAATTTCATAGAAAAAGTAACTGGAGAAAATGATTGGAGAAATTTATGGGCAAAAGATCTCATATTCTGTTAAATGCAGACTTACTGCCTGTGAGTCAGGAAGTCAATGATCCACAGATCATAGTAGGTATTTTGAGAGAATGTCACTACTTGATTGACTTGTTCTTGTATTGGGCTTTATACACTGCCCTCTGCACTTTTGGAAACAGAATATTTGCCTGGAGACATCTGTGATATGACTCAGTACATCTGTTTTTATATACTCCTCAGACTTATCAGTTGATTTGTTTTTATAGCTAAGCAAGAAGCTGGGTGATTTTAATGCTGAATTGGAATGGTGAACATTTAGGGCCAAAGAGATGGACATTGTAAAAAGAGATTTGGAGGAGAGGGAAATGGAACAAAACCAGAACATATGAAACAAAAATGGAATTGGAAGATTAAGGGAGAAAATAAGATGAGAGAGAGGGATTCAGATGAAATCAACCTTGATAATCATAGTTGGTACATTGTAGAGATATGAGAACAAGCTAGAGGCAGAAATTAAGACAAGGGACTGCACTCTAAAAACCCACAGTAAGAGCTGTGTTTATAAAAATGGGACCACTTCCTATAGAGGGAAAAAAAAAAAAGACGGAGGGGGGGGGGAGGTGGTGAACAAAAGAAAATTGAGTTGTCTGGTACAAAGTATTAGGAATAAGAGAAAAAGAACCCTGGAGATTAGGAGTAAAGACTAGCTTATTCAGGATAACAAGACTGGAATTTAAAGCCTGGAGCAGGGAAGAAACAAGGATAAGAGACAGACAAGCTAGAGAAGACACATCCCAGGGTTCCAGCTGGGAGGAGCGGAAAGATCAAGGAAAGAAACTATGAAAAATTTCATAAAAACTTTCCTGTCCTAAAACTGTTGATGAGTCAGAGTGAAAATATTCTGCAGAAAGCCTTTTGACAGGTTTCAGACAAGCATTTCCTCAGTCTTCTGGTAGCTTTTTCCTTGCGTCACTGATTTGCCTCTGTCTTGGGAACTCACCCAGAAGCCTTCTGAAAAGCACTAAGCTCCTGTCTCCTTCACCTTGTTCCCTAGCTGGGTCCTGGCTGGCTGCAATTTGAAATATGTAATGTCCTGTGTGAAGGCAATCAGAAAAGCCAGAAGAATATATTTTACAGAGTTCTGGTTTGGCTTTCTAGCTTCTAGGTGGTCTATTCTTCAGGAAATATAGAACCAAGGGACCTAGAAAGCCACCAGCAGTGGAGGCAGACTGCATATTTTCCCCAAGGACTGGTTTTCTGATGAATGGACTTCCCTAATAGTTTAGTGCCTAATTGTAATTTGGTCTTCCCTACTCAAACCTGTTGACTAATAGCCATGCAGTTGTCTAAGCTGTCCAGATACATACCTTACTTGCCAATTGATATCAAAACTGGACAAAGAACTGGGAAGCCCATTTGAAAAATGCAAATTTCTTTTTTTAAACTGTATTTATAATGTAGAGTTTGGGGTTTTTACTTTGTTGCAAAAACAGAATGGAAAATTTTCATAAATGAGTTCTTGATTAAGGGAAGTTCTAGCTCCTCTACAGTTCTGTTACATATCTACTGCCATATGCTCCCTTCCAACATTTCAGCAGAGTACAAAATCCCTGAGTTCTGTCATTCTTCTTTTAGCCCAGATCTTTGAAACTGAACAACAAAATGCCCCATTTTCTCTCCTGCTGATTCACAGAGGGTGACAGCTTCCTCCTGTTATCAGTTACCTCCTTTTCTTGTTGCTTGTTGAGGTTTGCTCAGTGACCGTGAATATTACAAAACTACTGCTAATCCTATCACAGAAATGCAAATTTTCATTGCTTCTCTTTCTTTCTGAAAAACTTAGGAAGTATCAAAACCAAGCAAACAAAAGAAGCATTGTGTGTGGTAATTCAGTTAATTAATAAGAAATGCTAAAACTTCCATGAATGTGTATCTATAATTCATACCCTGAAGTATACATATTATCAAATGCATTTCCCCTAGAAACATGTATAATGAACCTAGAGATCCACAGAATGAGCCAAGTCCTTCATAAACAGAACCTGTTTAGATGGAAAACATGTGGTTGGATGACATATCAGGGAGAGGCTTGAACACTCAGCCTGCATAGCTCACACAAATGCTGGGGCTATTCCTTACCCTCCCCACTCATCATGGCTGGGTGAGCAAAAGCCACAAGACCAGATACAACTCTATGTTTCTCATCAGAGAAATATCAGGAGTGAGATTTCAGACCAATTCTACATTTTAGGTTAGACTACAACTGAAGTCACAAACAAGACCTCTGGACTTTTTCACACACTAGCTCAGACTTACAGCTTACATGCAGGGCACCTTCTGATTTCCATGGATTTCATTAGAGCTGGTACTTCACTGCACAAAGCTCTTTCTCCTAGCTTAAAACTTGATCTTCTGTTCACCATTGGTAACCAGTAGGTGAACAAATTGTTCACCAAAATTCAAGACTGTCTTCTAGTTGCTATGTCCCATGATACAGAAGAGGGGGAAGATTCAATTTTCACAGGGCTTTCCTTCTATTGGGAAAATGGCTCCATATAAAATGTTATGGTCACTGTTTCTTGTCTGTGTAATGAATTAGAGATCAGTATTTCTGAATGTTTCATTTTTGCTAGCAAATGCAGTATGTTAATACGCACATTGATATTTATTTATTATTATTATTTTCCCAGATTCTGCTTGTCTGCAATGGAGGGAAGTTTATGAAAAAGATACTGATTGGGGAAGCTTATATCTGGCTTGACAAAGTGGATCTAAGGAAAAGAATAGTAAACTGGCACAAACTGTTGGTCAGCTCTACACAAACACACTGAGCAGAGCTGTCTGCTTAGGGCACAAAACCTGCAGAGTCTGCTCTAAACAGCATCACTTCAAGACTATAGTTTGATATCATTGTGTTTAGCTAGTCTTTCAGAATACAAAGTAGAAAAGAGCAGACTCTGGGCTACATAGCACACTTAAATGAGGGCTAGTACACTTGGTTTTGCTGCAAAAGACAGCAAAAGGAAAAGAAAACCTGGGCCCAGAAGTTAAAGTGAGGCTGTTTGAAATGAAGACTGAAACGAGGGCTCCATGTTATTGGACTCTTTGTGAAGACAGTAACTGTGAAGGAAATGACGAAGGCTGGAGGCAGGTGTTAACACAGAGTTCGGCTGCAGCTGGAGGCAGTGTGATGGAAAGTGCAGTCTGGTGTTCTGTGCGACCAGAAGGAGATCATTTTATGCAAAAGCACCTAGGGTGACTGACTTTCCAAATCTCACTTATCAGAAGTGCAAAACTCACTCCTCTGCACGTTAGGATATCTGATAATTTGCTGTAGTGAGATTATGCCACTTGACACAAACTGCAAGGCATTTGCAAGAGTGGTAATGTTATTTTACCTTAATTTTTTTCCTTCTTTTTCCTTCAAAAACTATGTTGTGGAGAATCAGATCTGATTATTTCATTTGTTTCTGTGTGTTAACAATGGATATAAACCACTCTCCTAGACTGTGATAAATAAAACTGTATTAATGATCTATAATTTGGGATGTGATTTTAAAGAGAAAAGGCAGGATATAAAACACAGTACATCAGAAAGAAAAAATGCTGTTTCAATATCAGTGACACTGTACTTCACCCCACCGTTTGAATCAGGAGGTCTAAAACAGTTTGCAGTTTAAGAGACCTAAGCACTGCGACTAACACAATTATTTCAACTAGTCCTTCCATTTTTCAGCAACCAGTCTTGTTCTGAAACTGAATACAGACAATGAATTCTAGGCTATTTAGTGGGCACTTTGGAGCAGTAGACCCATCATGGCAACACCGACCCACTCAGTGCAGGGCTCTGTATCAACACTCGTGACACACTTGAAAGGGAAAGGGGCAGCAGGGCAGATCCTGAATGGATGCTGCTGCATTAGAGAAAATGAAGAACATCCTCTTGCTATGTCAGGTGAATGTCTGAATATAATCCATGCAAAAGCATGGCTTTTCAGGAAAGAAGCAAATAGGAAGGTAACTGGCAGCATTTAAGGCTGTGTCAGCAGTTTGATGCCTAAAGTCCCACTTTCAGGAGTTTGAAGCTGAACAGTTAGCTCACTTGGGAGGAAACTGCTGCCTAGTATGGCTTAGGCTGGTTGTTGTATCTTCCCTTGTACCATTTTTGAAGAAGGGAGAGCATTTTCTCCCATTTCTGAAAGTGTAGCAGTTCCATCAAAAAACAAGAATCAATACAGTACTATCTCCCATGTTACTCAGAAGTCATATAAAATTTCACAGCTTCATTAAAAAGAAGTTTCCCTGGAAATATTGTCACAAGACCTTTGCATACTTAAAATTTTGCATATCAGATATTTATTTAACTTGCCCATTAAGGACTTTTTACAACTTATTTAATGTACATTGTCTAATATTTTCTGAATATATGTAGTACATTTCCACAAGTTGTGAAAAACCACCTGAAAATGTTCTTCTGGAAAAGACTTTTAAAAAAAACAACAAAACCCCAGAAAAATTACACTTAGATTATTCAGTAATTGGACTGACCATGAAAAAACTACACCATTTAATCTGGTGGCGTTTCTCGAGTATAGTTTTTTGTTTATTTTATCAACTTAAAATAACCACATGGAACAGGATATGAGAAGAAACATGCAGAAGACATTAACGCTACACACATGAAGGAAACTCCTTTTATTGGTAACCTGCTGGTCACCTGCTTAACTTGCAAGCAGAGCAATCTTATTAGCTATCTTAGAAACACAACATCACTGACAATGGAAGTAGAATGTGTGCTTTAATGTCAAATTTTATGCTTTCATGAGTATACCCTACCTTCACATATTTTAAAAACAGTCCACTGGAGTTATTGTAAAAATTCTATATGTTTTGATGTTGTGTATGTTATTATATGAAAATACTTCAATGACAAAATCCCCAATTGAACCAAAAAATCCTATATATGATGTATGTGTTGCTCTTTTGGTGGGTTATCTTGCATTTCTGCTGGCTATACTGTGTTTTCCCTTTGAAAAAAGAGCCCTCCCCCCAAAAAAAAAAAAAAATGTGTGTGAAGTGCAAGCCATGATTATGCACACTGATGGTAATTTTGTTCTTGCTAAGATTTGTTATAAAGGCAGCAAGTCGTGCTGGTAGTTGCTATGGAGATTTCCAACACGAATGAGCAGGATCTGGCTGCCTTACTGGAAGCCTGTAATCATCACTTAATTGCGAAAGTGGACAGACTTGCTTTGCTCTCACACACATACAAATGTGGCCAATAGTTTTAGTGAATTGCCTTGTTGGGTGGTATAGCTGCAGCTGTAAGGAACAGCTACCTCTGAGGGTAATCAGCTGTTAACTGGTTTAATTCAAGCATCTTTGATTCTCTGCACAACACACAAAATGTTTCTGCATGTTGAAATAGCAGTTTTGGACTCCCGTCATGAAACACAAAGAGTAGGGTTTGTGAGGAACATGGCACTGCCTTGGCCAGCTGCAGGGCTCCTTTGGTGTCACCCAGGGAGGGCTTGCGTCAGACCTGGGCCCCCGCACTTGATCTTTCCAAGGCAGCATCATTCAGAGGTCAGAGAATGCTACCAAAGTGTGCCAAGTTCCTTTTTTTGACCAAATTTCTAGGTTGTACTGAAATCACTCTATGCAACACATTCATGTTTGAATTCATAGTTCCTTTTTTTGTTGTTTATTTGTTTTATGAATGAAGTCAGGAAAAATTCTCTTGTAACAACGTTTTTTAAAAAAAAAATCAAACAAGGACTATTAGTATTTTTTACTTTTTTGTATATATCTCAGTATAATTTTTTTGCTTTTTTCTCATTAATTTTTTGTTTGTTTTATCTGGCCAAAAGTGCTTAGATGTGGCAACAGCTTTTATAATTTCTGAGTAATTGATTATTGATTTCACACATTTCTATGATTGCTTTAAAGATACATATTGCAGGGAGGCAATAGCAGAGACATTTTAACTTTTTTAATTCATAAATCTGCTAAGACAACAGAAATTGAAGCTGCTTCTTCATTCAAGGCCTTGTATAGTGGAAACAAGCTGAAAAATGAGCAAAAGCACAGTGTGTGTGTTTACAAATGACAGGGATTTGTAATGTTATCATTATTGTGTATGCATACAATGAGCAGCAAACAGCCACTTTTTTTTTCCAGGTTAAAACTAGACATGAGGGTTTCTATGATGAATGTTGAGCTAGTTCTTTATCATTATACTTTAAAGGGATAGTATCCAGGGGCAATGAGTACTGCTTCTTTATTATTACCCATGTTTTTACATTACATGGATCCTGTGTGGAAGAAACAAAAACCAGTTGAAGTCGATAACAACCAATCTATTGACTTGAACTGGCTTTAAATAAATACTTGGGAAATATTTGAGTTATTTTTCTGGATGCTGGGTGTTTGCATGGTTAGGTTGTGGGATATGGTAGCTGGTAACCAGCTGATATTCTTACTTGGAGGATGATGATAAAGAAAAAGACATCTATTATATTGTAAGCTAGTGTGTGCCCAATAGAGATTATTTAATTAGGATTTAGTTTCATGGAGATATCATAAAGATAATAATAGTATTTTTTTAAATTATTATTTGAATCATAACTGACACTATTTTTAACTAGTTTATTTTCATTGCTACAATGTTGAATGTGCCAGATTCATTATTTGAGTATATATCTAGATATGTACATACATATGTGAATAGCAGAGAAAATTTGTGTGAGTGTAACTTATAAAGGTAATGAAACAGAGAGGAAATTTAGCATAAGTATCCACCTACATTATATTTAAACTTTAGTCCTACATGCCTTGTGAATTTGTGGTTCCCCTGGCATGTAGGATGAATTATTCTTTATGAATACATGTTGCCTTTAGAAGGAAAATAGAAAGAATAAATGAGACCGGATACTCTCTCTTTAAATCATAAGAAGCATTTTAATGTTTTCTATATGTTCTGTTTTATTAATTTTAAAAAATAATAAGCAAATACATCAATGAGCTCAAAAGTTATAATATATAGATATCCATAACTCAGATTATTTGAGCAAGAGCTGTTTTCTTAATTTGTTACCTTGTAAATAAGTATACATTTTTGTAAAGCAGACTGAGTTTAAGTTATTAACTCCATCTGACATCCAAGCATGTGAGTGTGTCCTTATTTGATTGTATCTTATAGATGTTCAGTGATGTGCTCAGGTGCTCAATGATGGCGGACTAGCGTGTGTGCTGTCATGCTACAAACAAGGTGTACAGCATACGCAGTGTTTAAAAAATCCAAAAAACACCAAAAAAATGCAAAAGCAACAAAAATAAAAAGATTACTCCTTGAAGAAATGTAGTGTTTCCACAGTGAATGTTGCATGCATAGATGGTGGTTTGCTGATATTCATTTTGGTTTGAATTTCTTTTAATTTTTATTTTGCTTCCAGAATCATAAGAAAAAAAAACAACAAAACAAAACAGACTTGTTCTAAAATTTGTAAAAACTAAAACAAAAGCAGTATGAGAATTGTATAAAAATGCTTGTAAATCTGTCCCAGTTTTCTCTTTATGTATAAATCCATGCCATGGTTTCGTGATTGTATACAGGATGTATCTTGAGAACTTATGCAAATTGTGCTCTCTAAAGGCTGTTATCCCAGTCTGACAAATAAATATTTAAAATATCTGGTTTGGTTTCTTTTTCCTAATTAACATGAAAACCTATTTCCCATTTGTCGGCCACAGTGCTTTTATGGTAATGTTGTACACACTCCCATACTCATCAGCCCTATTTCAGCATTAGTACACCTCCCAGGGTATCTCTCATGTCTCATATTTTGTTTTGAAATAAGGAATAGTTCATGAAAGTTTTTCTCCCAGTGAGTCAGAAACAGAATCACTTTCAACTTGTTGATATCTTCATACAGACTCACCTCTGACATCCTATATAGACAGCAAATATATGAGCACAATCAGTACAGTTTAGGAATGTCCAGGGTTTTGTCTCCTCACTGTGAATAAAGAATGAATTACAAATGTAACATAACTCCATGTCCTTGTAAGTTCCTGGTGAAGACAAGGATAAGAAAGAATGTGATAAACCCTGATGGAGTTTTATCTGGCTCTTTCCTCCAATGGAAAGAAGGTTTCCATGAAAAATACATTGTAGAACTTACTATAAACAAGAAATAATTTTTTTCAGCAGTCACTTTTATATTACTGAATTTTACCTGACTTGTCGAACATCTGTGAGGTCTTCTCATTCAGCCTGCACTTCTGAGCCATGTCTAGATCCATATTATATTTCCATAGTTTCCAACTTTGTTACAAATAATAAATAATAATAAAAAAATCATGCTCCCCCAGTAAACTAAATTGTTGTTTGAGTCTAGAAGCTGGAATTTTTTTGTCTATTGATGCTGTTTTCTCAAACAACATAATGGGAAATAGGCAACACCTCTGCTCAAGAAAAAGGGTGCCCTTTTTCATATTAGCTTACTTGCTACAGCACTGACATAGGCTGACTTCTATTAATGCCCATCAGGAGCCAAACTCCAGTCTTCCCAGTACCTGCCTTAATCTCTAAGGTATACATACCTTCAGGGTACTTTGGGTACCTCTCTCTGAGAAAATAGTCATGGCTATAATAAACTCTTCAGCCCACACTCAGCCTCAGTTTTCTGCATCCTCTTTTATTTTGATGAGGAAATTCCTGCGCAGTATGCTGGCCCTCTGGAAATGGTTAGACACCATTTCTGAAGTGTTAAGGGAGAGCTGACTGGAATTAGCTGCTGTGGAAGCTGCAGGTGACCTCAGTCTATCTGCAGGAAACTACTTTACAGAGAGAAAATCTCAGTGTCCCTTCACAGAAACAATGATTAAATAGCACATATTTTTAAATAATTAACAATATTTAAGAAAAATGTGTGTTTACTCTGTTAGAGCACTCAGCAAAGTGCACAGCATGCACAAATTATTTCCTCACAATGCTGTTGAGGTGTTTAAACTAGAAGCTGCATGGGGTATGCACTGCGAAAGTGGGAACTGGGTAGTTCATGGAATATTTTTAAAATAGGCTGGACTTAAAATTCATATGGAGAGAAGATATTGGAAAATATACATAGAGATTCAACTTAGCACTCTAGCTTTGAGGACAAGTCTCTCTGGAACTCTAGCAAGAATATAGCAGCAAATATCTTCAACATTACTATTTGCGGACAAAGAATTGTGAAGAGAGGCTTGAGAGCTTTGGATGTCCTTGGGTTGGGGAAGCTAAGGTTAACAGGGGCTTTCTGTAGGTGCCTTACAGCAGGTTACATAAAAGACAGAACTCAACTCTTGGAGGTGTCCAGTGACAGGACAAGAGTCAACAGGTGCAGTTTTTGACATGAAAAATTCTGATTATATATTTGGAAAAAAGAATCACAGTTGGGGTAATCAAATACTGGAATGGTCTGACCACAGAGTTTGTGGAATCTCCACTCTTGGAAGTATTTAGAACATCTGGACAAGTCCCTGAGCAACCTGATACATCTGAGCTTGCTTTGAGCAGGTGTGGGAAATTTGACTAGGTGGTCTGCCATTGTCTCCTTCAAACTATATGACCATCTGTGACTCTAGACTTAATGTAACAGTCCAAAATTACATCTTTGCATTATCACTTCATTTTTAAAAAATATTGAAAGAGAATATTCTGGCTTCACAGCTGTCAGATCCATTAATATATATTACATGTTAGATTGATCATCGGGGTTAATTTGTACTTGTGCTATGAAGTGCTTCTGTACAAAGAAGGAAGTGAGCAACATCCCTTGTTTGGCCACAGTGTAAATCTACTGGTCCTGAGTGAAATTCACTGTTGGCCAATATAAATTTTCACACCAAAGAGCTTCAAATTCTGTTTGCTAAATTGCCTCTGTCAGCTGCAATGATGTCTATTCCTGTTTTGAAGTTTGAAACTCCTTTTTCATGACAGACAGACTAATTGATACTCTATGATGTAACTTTAGGAAAAAAAATCCCAGATCTCCAAACTTTTTTGTTTAACACCACTCACAAAAAAAAAAAAAAAAGAAAAAAAAAAAAAAGGATTAATCTGAGCTATTCAGGGCATTGGGGTACATCTAAAGCTATCTGATCTGAAATGAATATCTTTTTGTTGGTTTACTGAAAGGCCAGACTTTCTCTGATAAGCAACTGTATGTGATTCCAATCATTTTTAGCATATTTTAAATTACCTAGTGTACTAAAGAGGCATAGAACATGCACAACGTGCACCTCTAAAAGCTCAGAAACACACACAAAAAAACTAAACACACAATTTCTTCAAAATTTTTTTCAGCTAAAGTTTAAAATAATATTTTAAATGACTGAATAGTAACAATCCTGGAATCAGTGTTCCCAGGAATAAATGTATTGCTGACTTACCTACCTCTAAAGAGTAGGTAATGGGAAATGTGGCCTCAGTCCCTGAAAGAGCAGTGCCTGGTGATGTGGATCACAGCAACATACAGGTTTACATAACAAGAAAAAAGGAAGTCTGTGCTTTCTTAATGATGTGTTTATGGGGGAAAATAGCCTGAATGCATTAAAAGTTTATTGAAATCAATAAACAGGCTTCAAAATTACATATGACAAGATTTTCTTGAGTAACAGCTTGTGTTTGGAGCAAGAGCTCTTTTCTCATTCATACTGTGATGCTTATTACGATTTATTATGATTTTACACCATGTAGTTTTACTGCCATGAGGCTTCTCAAAGTATCAGAGAGGATGAAATTAGGTTTATCATTTTCATTAAGCTTTTTTTTATATATCTTGATATGATCAACACAAAGAGTAAATATTTGAGATCATAATAAATCAATGTGCCTACACAGAAACTCCAAAGGGCAATATTAATCACTATAATAAAATCTCAAAGACCAGGCTTAAACAAATAATATCATTAGTTTAATAATGAAGTAGTTGCTAGTATATAGGTCAACAGAAGAGTCAAGGGAAACAGAAAAAATCTTTGATTCTGGTGTTAATGAAGGAGCAATGTAACAATATTACAAAGTCTGATGCCCGTGGGAAAAATTATTGTTTGTATCCCTGTGTTACCTTGAAATATTTTTATGGGCACGTCTTTATGCATGTTCCAGATAGAAGAAATGGAGAGTCTTTGTAGAACATTTTCCTTATATATTTATTTTTTTACAAAAATACTTAGCATTTGGGAAAGAACATCAAGAGCTGAAAGGTTCGAACTGATGCTTTCAGTTCTGTTTTTAATATCAGTGAAGAATGCTAATGCAGCAAGTGAAAATAATGGAGAAGTACTTTCTATTTTTCTGAAGCTCTTAAAAACATTCCTGCTACAGCAACACCAAGTGACAACATCAAGCAGCAGCCTTTTTGCCAGAGCTGTCTTAGTTTAAGATCTGATGCATTAGAGTTTGCTCTGATTCAGTACTGTGCTATCAGTCACCTTACTGTGTGGGGAGCTTGAAGCAGAAAACACACTTACACACATGCCCACACACCTCCTCAAAATTCTGACACTTAACCTAGTTACATAGTAAAAGATAACACATTAGAGATGGCTGATGAGTTAAGGCAGCAAAATATTGGGAATGGCAAATAAAAGAGGAGCGCTTGGTCTCTACCAGAGGAGGAGCAGGACCTGCTGCGCATACCCATCAGCTCTGCCCAGGTGCAACACCCTTAGCCAGAGAAACAGGGCTGGAGGGATCCTGCTCTCCCTCTTCTGCCTCTGCCTTCTTCTTCTACAGGAGCTGCCACTGTCCTTTAGGCCTTCATGTTATCTCCTTTGTGTTTTCTTGCTTTATAGGGTGTTTTACATTTAATGAGTGCACATTATTTGTTGTCTCTGCTGTGCCTGAGCCAGGTTCTGCCAAGCTCTCAGAGCTGCACCACTTCAGTGAGCAGATGGGATTTGCATTCATGCCCTTAGGACCCCTGGTGACATACTGTGCTTGTACTCTTGAGGCCTCTGCTTATAGACAGGAAAAAAGACAGTACCAGTGACTTGTTTGCCTTGGAATTAAATCTACTCAGTAATTACAAATCTCTAGTGGATTCAGGCCTTTATTTAATTGCACAAAAATTTAATCCTTATTTTAATGACTGTAATACTCTTTGTGTCTAAACTCATTCAAGAAAGAATCCTGGAGCCCAGTGAAATTCTGTGTGGACTTAATGTAATAGGGCAGTGCCCATAGGGCACCTTCTCAGAACCACCAGAACCAGCCATGTAGCTACAGCACCTGTTTAAGCCTCACATGACAGCAGGACCCATTTCTCAAAATCCAGAGCAGTAGGGAACTAAACTTCTTAAAAATTTAATGTTACAAATTTAATTCATCAGAATTGAATGTTAAGCCTGAATAAAAAAATGCCATTGTAGATTAATTAAACATTAACAATAAAAATGAGTGGCATGTTGGTTTTCAAGAGAAAAAGTACCCTTTAAATACATCCTTCTCAGTCCAGCCCAGCTGACCTCATGTGCTGGCAATCCAGGAAGGCATCTGTAAAAATTATATGCTGGAGTCTCAATCAACATTCCTGTTTTACTTGTGTGTATTCACACGGTTAAGCAGTCACAATAGAAGGAATCAGGCACAATAGAGTATGGTCTTTTAAAAATTAACAGTTGTGAGCACAAGTTTTTGAAGAATATACTTTCTCATATCTTTATAGATGGTAGAAAAAGTAAACAAGCATATGGAAAATCCGGGTTGTGTGCAGAAGTTGCTGATTTAGTTCTGTGCTAACCAGAACAGAAATGATACCAATTTTTAACAGCTATTTTTATTTGTAGAAAAGGTATTAATTATTACCAAGATTCTCTGGTGTTCTGAGTTTTAATATTACTTTTTAATCATAGTCTTGGGTCTATGATCTATTTCCAGTATCAGATACAGGACAGCCAGTCTTTGAAAAACTTGATTCGAACTTCAAAAGAATATGAAGAATGCTGACTAGGCAAGAACCCAAAGATACAAGCATAAGGTGTTAGCAAACTCTCTAAGGAAGAAAACGCAGGGGCTGGAACACTCCCTGTAAGTATGTGCTATAATTTTTATTTAGAACAGAGTTGAAGATGAGGACAATATGATTACCTCTTATAGTGATATAAATATGGTGATAAAATGAGGGGGGAAAGGACACTTACCTAAAATTACTGACTAAAAATAAACATTCATAACCATTTTATGCAAAATTTCCACTTTTAATTTCCACGTATTTTAAATATTAATAACCACGATGTGCCTACCTAGAAAAACCCTTTTAAGTAATTTTCATATTTTATTTAGAATAAAGGCCAGTTCAGATGTCTAACTCTAAGTTGCACATCAGTTTTACCGCTGACTTTTAAGGGTTGTGGATTTTAAAGTCAGCAGCAGATGGCAGCAGAGCTGCAGCACAGCCCTCAGGTTTTCTCATCAGCTATTCAGGCTAGAGACAGAAAGTTTTGTAACTTGCAGTAGGCTTCAGGGGGAGAAGCTATCCTGCCTGATGAGTCTGCAGCTTAATTCTATGGCAAAAATTTAACTGAAGTATAAAATTATACTCTTTTTTCTTAGAAAATGTTATGTGGAAACATGACATTGCAAATGTTCTCTTAGCCATCTTGGGGCAGAGGAATTCTTGGCTTTACAGTGTAGCAAAGGTTGTGAGTGGATCTAATCCTCTAAAAATTATA
>JAOXXN010000265.1:8168003-8181660 GCA_026770055.1 Myrmophylax atrothorax
TGAAGGGTGGACTATTTAGTGGATAATGGCTCCTTACCTAGGGAAAGGCTGATGATGAGTGGTGTCCCTCAGGGCTCTACCTTGGGACCAGTGCCCTGTAACATCTTTATCAATGACATAGACCATCAAATTGAGTGCACTCTCAGCAAGTTTGCACATGATGTGAAGCTGAGTAGTGCCGTTGACACAAAGGAAGGAAGCGATGCCATCTGAGGGAACCCAGACAAACTTGAGAAGTGAGCCCATGAGCACATAATGAAGTTTAGTAAGTCCAAGTGCAAGGTGCTGCACCTGGGTTGGGGCTATCTCAGGCATGAGTGTAGACTGGTAGAAGGACTCCCATAAGGCAGCCCTTTGGGTAAGGACTTAGGGTTTCTCATGGATGAACACCTGGACATGATCCAGTAGTGTGTGCTTGCAGTCCAGAAAGCAAACAGTATCCTGAGCTGCACTACAAGAAGTGCAGCTGGAAGATTAAGGGAGGTGATTCTGCTTCCCTACTCTGCCCTTCTGAGAACCCCCACCTGTAGTACAGCATTCAGCTCTGGGCTCTTCAGCACAAGGAAGATGTGAATCTGCTACAGTGAGTCCAGAAGAAGCCACAAAGATGACCTGGGGGCTGGAGCACCTTTTTTATGGAGATAGGATAAGAAAGTTGGAGTTGTTCAATCTGAAGAAGAAAAGCCTCCAGTACTGAAAGTGGGCTTATGAAAAAAAGGGAAAATGACTTTTTATGAGGGCAGGTAGTAATAGGACAAGGAGGACTGTTTTCAAACTGAATGAGTAGAGATTTTGATTAGATGTTAGGACAAAATTCTTTATTCAGAGGGTGGTAAGGTACTAGAATAGGTTGCCCAGAGAAGCTGTGAATGCCCCATCCCTTTAAGTGTTCAAGGTTGGGTTGGACGGGGCTTTGAGCAACCTGGTGTAGTAGAAGGTGGCCCTGTTCATGGCAGGAGAGCTGGAACTGTATGATCTTAAAGGTCCCTTCTAACCCAAACCATTCTATTACTCTATGATAATAATTATAGACTCTTAAGATTTTGATTACACTAGAAATAAAATCCTGGCTTTGCATAAATTCATCTTTCTTCCTATTTTCCAATAAGCAATATTTTGAGTATAACACTGTCTTCATCTGAAAGAATCATGGATGGATACTCCTGAAACTATGGAAACTAAGGTTTTTTCTAATGAGTTTATAAATTGTTCTGCTTTGGCTCATAAGCTGAAGGATTCTTAGTGGTTTGTTTGTGTGAAGAAGGCTCATGGTATTTACTGAGTCATGATTCGGTCCTGTGATTTGAGGAGTTCATGACTCATTCACACCTAGTATTGCAATGTCTAAATGGTAAATCTCTTCCACTCCAAATGTACTCAGTTACATGCTGATTTTCATTTGGTTGCTAAACCTGTTTCTAGCACTACACCACTTCTATTAATCTGTCCCTCAAATATACAAATATATAACAAATTGCCTGTTATGAAAATATCTAGTATATAATATTAATGTAAAGTGGTCTTTCAATTTCTGACAGTTGTATTACTTTGTTCATTCTTGCATCTTTTTCATGGATGAAAATAATCTCTCTGCAAATATGGAATTTTTTTTACATCTGAAGGTCAACAAAAATGATATTTTCAAAGACAAACAGGTCTGTCACTGTAAACCAGTAACTTTTCATTAGCTTTCACCCTTTCAGGTTGTCTGCACCAAGATCCCAAGACTAGGCTGATAGCAGAGGAACTGACAGTACAAGTATAGAGTAATACCATTTATTCTTGGAGAATGTCAGAAATCACAGCTCTATATTATTTTTCACTAAATCAATGCATCCCTAAGAGCTGGGTAGAACCTTACTCAGGCACAGCAGACACAATATGGATCATGTACTAATTACATGTAAAACACCCCATAAACAATGCAACAATAAGGTATAAAGGATAATCACAGTCCCTGCAGGAACAGGGTCATAAACAGAAGAGGTAGAGCAGGATCGCTCCAGCTCCTCTTCCCTGGGTAAGGATGCTGCACCTGGGCAATGCTGTTGGGTATCTGAGCAGAGAACTCCTCTTTGATTTGCCATTCATCATATTTTGCTGCTGCAGCTCAGCAGTTCTCCCTAATGCATTATTTTTTACTGTGCAACTAGGTTAAGAGTATTCAGAATTTTAAGTAGGTTTGTGGGGGTGTGTGGGGGATGTTTTCTCCTTCAGCTTCCCTGTGTAGTAAGGTGACTGGCACTGCAGCCCAGAGTCAATAAACTTGGATGCAATATTCACAGAATCATACAATATCCTGAATTGGAAGGGACCCACAAGGACCACTGAGGTCCAGCTCCTGGCCCTGCACGGGACAGCCCTGAGTCACACCATGTGTCTGAGAGCATTGCCTGAACACTTCCTGAACTCTGTCAGGCTTGGTTCTGTGATCACTTCCCTGGGGAGCCTGTTCAGTGCCCAACCACCCTCTGGGTGAAGAACCTTTTTCCAATATCCAATCTAAACCTAATCACAACTTCAGGCCATTCCCTTGGGTCTTGACACTGGTCACCAGAGAGAAAAGATCAGTGCCTGACCCTCGTCTTCCCCTCTCAAGGAAGCTGTGGACCATGATAAGGTCTTCCCTCAGTCTCTTCTTTTCTTCTCCATGATGAACAAACCAATGCAGCTGCTCCTTGTACAGCACCAGCACAGAGCAGAGTGGGATAATCACCTCTCCCAACCATCTGGCAATGATGGGCCTGATGCACCACCCAACACTTCTTTCTGGCCTTTTCACTACAGGTGTACAAACAGCAACAGCTTCATGAATAATTAGATTCTGTACTGGCAGCAGCATAATTGCCTGTTTTTATCTGTCCCTCTACATTTGCACCTATATAGTTGTATGCTACATATGCTGTATGCCATATACAGCATTATCAAGAACTTCATGAGCCAGTTATTCTTTAAAGCTGCTATTTTTCTTCTAAAAGAACAAGTTTCATATTTTGTTAAACTTTTTGGAGACCTTTTCAGTGACTTCATGGAAGTTTTTCTTTGAGCTATAACTTTCTTCTTTTAAAACAATGATATTCAAAAATTTTTTCATCAAAAACGAGTTATGGAATTTTTAATAACATTCAGTCTCACACAGACTTTTTGAGGCATTTGGATACACAGACCTTAGCATCTTTCTGATGAAAATTGAACTAAATATTACATGAAGTTATACTAAGCTTAGAAATGCACCTATTGCTGTCTCCAGCTGGTCATTAACCAGCTCCATAGATAAGATTTTTACATCTGTAACACAAAACAAAAAATCATATATACTGAATTAAGTAAACAAACCCAGGACTAATGTATGCAAATATGTGCTTTGTAAACATCCAGATTCCATTGGAAAAAACACTTATGAGATATTATTAGACCAATCTGTTAAGTTCCATTTTTTTGCCATTTCAAACCATACCAGCTATCAATTTCCATAGATATCATCTTAGAAGTTTCAATGAAGGGTTAAGGCTTTTATGTGTTTGAATTCTTCAGGCTATACCATCCAAAATGAAGCTAGAACTTAATTCACACTAGTGGCATTTTTCTGCTAGAGCTCTGTTAGCTAGGCCACAGTTCAATCATACTTACAGAAAATAGTTCTCTGATTTTGTTGAAAAGTGGGAAACTGGAGAATGAAATGTGGGACCAACAAAGCTATGGCAATTGATAAGTCAATTTGTCACCTAATGGGATTATAATTGCCTATGGATCAAAGAGCTGGAGCAACATTGTAGTTTTTAACCATGCCAAACATCTCCATTAAGATTTACTTTTCTCCCAGAAGGAAAGAACAGAAGTAATTTAGAAAATTAGAAGCTGTAAATGGCTTAACTATTCTAAGACATAAAGTGGAATAAGAGGGTGGTACACTGGGAAATCATGTGGGGAATGAAAGGATACAAGGAACTCCTGGTGAGTTTAATGAGCTCAGCTTTCAGGAACAATAATATACATGACCCTCCAGTAGTTTGTGTCCATACATCTCTCATTCTAGTCTGAAATATATTCTTAATTTTTTTTAAAATGAGACAATGTAATTTAATAATTCATATTTCAGACATAGCAACCTTTTCCACACACTTTTTTTCCCTGGAAACTGTAATCATGAGATTCTTTACTCTCTCAGCCTGCTTTTGTCCACGTGCTGCCGTGTGTGCACTAGAGGGCACTCAATGCTTAACGCACAATGCTCCATTCTGTGCTCTCTCCAGAAGAGTTTAGAGGGGCCAGTGAAATAATTGCTGAGCTTCCTGTTACCTCGAACTGACAGAATTGCTGAAGACAGAAATAAAAATTTATAACTTTGCAATTATATTTGTAGCAAAATGAAATGTTGAAAAGGTCTTGTGCATACCCAGTTAACATGCAATGAAATATCAATAAGAAAAAATTAAGATCTCCTAAAATTATATTGATATATATGGAGCCCAGAACTCTCACTGAAATCCAGGGAACAAAATCATAATTAAAGCCTCTACCAGATGGGGAAAAAAAGGAAAAACAAAGGAACTATGATGAAAATATTTTCATTGGATGTTTCACTTTTAACAGTTTATCAGGAAACGGAAGGGCTGAATTCCAAAGCAGATTTCAGTGTAGAAGTCCCCAGATTGTTATGTTCTTTGATAGCAATATTATTTATGCTCTGGGAAAGTCTTATTAACTTTTTAGATCACAGTTTTCTCAAGTACAGAGCTACAACAAAGATGCTAAATTTTTCCCCTTCTTTAGATTTTTAATATCACTGGGAAAAAAAAGAGGTTAGTTTTAAAATTTATTAATTTCACTGTAAAATTCTACCCTTAGTTCAATTACAATCAGGCTGATAAGGACATCATTAAGAATAAAGCAGGAACACACAGAGTCAATGGAAGCATTTCTTGTGCTCTTTTTTGGCATTTCTGCTTGGATTATGTGTTTCTTGTTTCATACATAATCATGTTCCTTTCCAAGCAGAGTAAGCTTGGGGATGCAGCCAAGTCCAGTTCCTACTATCTCCCAAACTATGATAGTCACACAAGGAACAAATCTCTATGATGTTTTTCAAGAATAATGAAAAGTCACAAAAGAGCAACAAAATTATCCACCTAAAATACCAAGCAGCTGTGGCACTGGCAGGGTTTTCTAAGCTGGTATCACATCAGAGCACTGTTCTTGGCTCTTCTGCCAGTCCTTCAGATAACTATTGTGTCTCTGGCACCCAGAGTTTCAAGTGCTCTCTTTAGTTACCATCAGTCATCAAAGCCACTACATTTTTTGTGTCTGCTAAGGTTCCAATCAGTCAAGTCAGAGATAACCTTTATAGCTAAGTAACAGACACAATGAAGTTTGAACCTTTTCCCAGTAAACTTGAGTTGGGATAAGACACCATCTAGACTGGGCAGCAAGGGTGTGAGAATACTGAAAAACATTCTGAAAAGAAATGGCAAAATTCCAATCCAAACTATCAATTCCTTTTTAAAAGTCTCTTGTGTTGGACCAAGATTCCTACTACTTGGATTTTAATTACTTACTGGAATGATGAATGCTTCTCATCAGCCTTTCATGATATATTTCTGAAAATCTGATCTGGTACCTTTTTGAACCTCAGAGTTTTTGGAAGCATAAACATATAACCGAGTGGGAATACTATGGGGAATCTTCATCTGACATCTCATCAGGTAGCTATTCCATAATTGGTGTTATAGCTTTTGTTTGATGATTTTTTTTCTTTTAGTAGTAGTCCATGCAGATGGCAAAGGAAACTTTTAGCTTTTTTGTAGTGAAGAGAGCTTTTCCAGTAGGATGTGTCCCTTATCTAAGCTGAATAACTCCCAGAAAATATTATTTCTTTTTTACAAGGTAGTCTCAAGTTTTACACTGTTAAGGAGTAAGTCTGAGTTCAGAGCTCTGCTCTATATGTAGAGTGTTTCCAGACAGAGTTACCGATATAAGTTCTAGCCTTACTGTATTTTACTACTGCTGGCCACTTATAGCAAATTGATTTACTCTGTCTTATGGCCTGAAAGCTCTCTACCCCACTATCTTTTCTGATGCGCTTTCTATAGGCTGTAGGAGAGATTCACTTTCATTTTTGCACTGTGTCAACTTGCACTAAATGTACATATGACAAGAGGTCTCAGTATATCATCTGTGCAGACAGCAATAACATACCAAGTTGGAAGAAGTGAAAACATTACCTTTACATTTACATTTTTGTTTCTTGTCAACACACAACACTAAATGTGTTCCAACAAGTGTAATCAGGCTTTTGCCAAGAAACTTTCATAATCTCACAATAGCAATTTGTACTGAATACTATACTAACTCTGCAGTTTTCATTCTACAAACAGTAAAAATTAATTCAAGAGACTGTAACTTTTTTTTAGTTTTCTAGTACTTGCTACCATAATAGAAATTCCCAACAGGTGAAGTTGCAGTCTGTTAGAAAACAGCAAAAACCTCCTATAGCTCATAGAACCATAGAATGATTTGGGTTGGAAAGGACCTTAGAGATCATTTAGTTCCAGCACCCCTGCCATGGACAGGGACACATTCCACTAGACCAGGTTGTTCAGAGCTTCATGTAATCTGGCCTTGAAAACTTCCAGGGATGGAGACTCCACATCTTCTCTGGGTAGCCTGTTCTGGTGCCTTGCCTTCCTTATAGTACCCTTTCAGTTTAAAGCCACTCCTCCTTGTCATGTCACTACATGACCCCGTAAAAAGTCCCTCTCCAGCTGTCTTGTGATTCCCCTTTAGACAGCAGAAGGCACTGTAAGGTCTCCTCAGAGCCTTCTCTGCTACTAAGATGTTCAGATGTGAAGGGTTTCCTAAAGTCAGTGATTGGCATGTGTGGAGAGGCTTGCAACATAGACAACCCCTTAAAAAGATGCATCCATTAAATAAAATCCTGAAGGTTGCAATTAACCCTCATTGATACACAGGTGTAATAATTTTACAGAAAATAATTTATCTGAGTTAGAGTGTGATTTTCACCTAACATCCATCTCTATGACTGTGCCTCTTATTATCACATTTGTGCAAACCCTCAAGCTCTTGTAATCTCATTCACTTCAGGAAAACAATGCTTGAGGTTTGGAGTACTTTACCTATATTAACATGCTTACTTGATGGATTTTTTTTTACAGGTGAAGAGGTCTTTACTCATTTCTTTGTTTTTGCAAACACTGAATACCTGGTAGTTTCTAATGGAATCCATGAGATGTTGGCTGTTTACCACCTTTAGAAAATAAGGCTAGAGTTTTAGTTAATTTGCTTAATTTTGTATTTCAAAGTCAGGTTAAATATCTGCATAAAAACGATTTATACTTTTGAGCACAGTTCTAGGCCTCTTTTTAATTAATGTAATTATTTAATTTTAAACAATGCCTTTCTTCCTAAAAATCTTGCAATTTTACAAATATTCCTAGTCACCATAAGTTCAATACAAATGGTAAGATAGTAAAATATTACCTTTCATAAAACAAAACAGTTGCTGCAATTCCCTTAAAGTTATTATTTTATTCCATATTTATGAAGATACAGTACACTTATGAAATATAATACAAAGAGGCAGTTAGCAACAAAGCAAAATAGCTCATTATATGCTTAGCATGGCAGTTTCATTACTGCCCTACACAAATTTCACAGTTGTAATGAGACATGTAGTAAATGTAAGTTATTTTGAGACTAAAAGCACAGCATGCCTCAGTTCTGTGTAGCTCTGAAAGTTTTGGTTTTATGAATCATACTACTTCAAGTTGAAATTTACATTAAAATAATGCTAAAATGATAGAAAGGAACTGTGGCACTTGAGTTAATCTCATTTAGACATCCTAAACGCCTGATTCTTAAGATTAGAATTGGTCCTTTGAAATAAGTTGTGGAGAGAGAGAGAGGAACACCTTTTTAAAGGCTTTAAAGGGCAATTTGGTCTGTTTAGGTTTAGGCATTTAGTTGAGGTAAAGTGGTTCTTATTCCAGCCAGTAAGGCAATATAACTGGGGACATTACTGCTGTGCAGCTGGCAATGGCCTGTTTTATGTAATTGTCATGTTTTCACAAAAACAGACAGAGTCAATTGGTCCATGGAAAGCAAACTAACCTTACACAAATAATTTGAAATATATATTAGATTTTGTATGGGTTCTTTGTGTGAGGTATGTTCTTAGGAGTCTCAGCAAATGGAGAATACATAATTGCTTCATGAAAACTTTTCCAGCACTTATTTGTCTGACTACTAATAAGTGTAAGGCTCTCTCTATAAAAAGCTATATAATCCTATTAAAAATTAAAACTGTTCCATTATTCTTTATCTATAATATATGTGTGTTTATATATATATCTATATCTACACCTACATCTATCTATATCTATATAGAGAGATATAGATATAGATATAATCTGTATTCAGACTAAGTAGAAAGTTCATGCTCCTGATTATAAAGATTATAGACATTATTTATCAATTTCAAATTGTGGTTACTACATGAAGCCCTCTGAGAGAACCATCATTTATCTCTCCTGGGAACTATAGTAACTGGGTCTTTTTCAGACATACTGCCATTGTGCTTACCTACAAGCCTGGTGGATTCAAAACACCAATATTACATTCATAAATTAAACAAGGTATAAATGCTTCCTGCTATCCACTGGTAAAATTTTATGTTAGTCAGTGATGTAGTTCTGGCCCATTCCCTGTAAAACCCTCTGAAATACCTGCTGGCATACTCCAGGAGTGAGTCTGGCCAAAAGACGCATGCAAAGATGAAATAGCTTCAATGTGGTCACCTTTCTGGAAAAGCAGGTCATGGAAATGCCATATACAATGCCAGCTGGCTTATGTGTCAGAGCGGTACCCTGTGAAATTTCAGGTTTTCAGCCTGTTATCTGTTACTTTTTGCTTTTCTTGGGGAGCTGCAAGTATTTTAAAAGCCTAACCCAGATGTCAGTGCCCTGGATTTGGACTCCTTGGAGATACATTCATACTCCCACCAGTTCTAGTTCTTTATTTATTTTTATTTAAGTTGATTAAAATCACATACTTTTCCTGTGCCATAGGCCTTTCATTATAAAACGGGGCACTGTTCCCTTATTTGACATCTCTCTATCTCTCAAGGTGGATATCCATTCCTAACTGAAATGAGAAAGCCCTATGAGCATCCAGCTGTATAATACGACTGATTACTTTTCAAGTTACAAATTTATCAAAAAGCAGTAGTGGTGGGAATTTCATTCTCTTCTCTCAGGACATTTTAGTAGCTGTTGCTTGCATTAAAATTTAAGTCCAAAAATAACTAATGCTTCATTATGGGTGATTAACCTGTCAGAAATTAAAAAAAAAAAAAAAGACAAGACTTGCGACCGAAATAATTGTAATTCGAAGTGGAGAACCTTCTAAAGGAAAACTTGCAGCTTTGGGAGAAAACTTTTGTTCCCACTACACTGCAATACCCCTTAAGATTTCTAACTATAAAACCAATGGGGCTCTCTGTGCTGAATTATTCTTCTTTTCTCATTAAGTTTGAATTTTAATAGTGTTTTTTCCCCTGTTCTTTCATTGAGGGAATTATTTGGAGTTGTACATTGCTTGCAGATTCATTTGCCTTAGGAATAGAAACCCAACAAACCAGAAAAGTATACAAGCTTTTCACAAGCACTTGCAAACAGAAGCCACCAAACTTTTGACTATGCGATGCTCATTGTGACTGCAGCATCGCATAGGAGGGTGATGAGGTTTAAACTTCTTAAACCCACCAGAAATCACAGAATCATATTTAAAATCTACCTCAGAGAATTCATCCAGAGATTTGCAGCACATCCTGAGTTACCATAGTAAACTTCTTCTAGGACCATCATCACCTGCTTTAAAGATGGGTAAACTGAAGACCTGTTCCCAGTTATTAACAGCAATACCAATTATTTTCAGGTACTTTGGGAATCAGAAACACAAGGAATATTTGTTTATTAAAACCCGAGCCACTTCTGTATGAAAAATTTAACTAATCACTTGTTCATGGTAATGAATATCCAATCAGACACATTCATCACCATTTACTTTACTGTATTTGCTTTTAAAGTGAAACACAGCACTGTTCATTATTGATCTAAAGAGGAAGTTTCCATCAGCAGTTCAGTATAAACTATATACTTATTATGACTAAATACAGAAACCTTCTGAAAGTGTTCACACCCTCAAACACACCTGCAACATAACTCCATTGACTGCAGGGAGCTCAGAATACATTTGGGATGAATTTGGACCTAGGAGTTTAAAGCTTGAAGGAAAATCTAAAGGAACCAAGGGAAATCAAGAATATTGAATGAATTCCTGATGCATATGTATTATTTTATTGAATTGTTTCCTCCAGGGTTTATTATGGATGCATAATTTTTTGTTAGAAAAAGGTGTTCAAGATTTATTTTTATAAAGACAAAGAAAGAACCATACCATGAAGGATTATAAAATTATCATATATATTAATCTGTTGTTGAGACAGAAAATTCAGCTAAGTTTATAAGATGGTTAAGTAGTAGTCATCTCTACACAGTGAATTTGAAATGTTTTAGGCTTCAGTGATTATGAGTGCCTCAGGCTGTAAAATGTTCTGCCACATTCACATACATCTCACATCTCTCCTTGCAGGCTTGTATTCTTGGGGGATGTTAGGAGAGAACAGCAACCCATCAACAAGTCCTACTAGTGGCAGCCAAAATTCTGCTGCTGACAGTTGCCATGACCAACTAATCAATCTCAAATTTATCTCAGCTGTTGTTTTACCAGGTAAACCAGATACAATTACATCACTGACAGGAAAAAAAAGAAAATCACCAAGCTATCGGCCTTTCATAAAAATTCATTACAAGAGAAATGTTCTAAAATTTTATTTTCTCTTGCAAATACTTATCCAGTGTCCCTGTACAGACACTTAAATACATAGGTGTGGAAACAAAACAGCAGTGAAAGGAAGTATCTGATTCACAAATCTGGCTTTCTGAATGGATTTAAAAGCTCTAACTATTCAAAATGTGTCCTTAAGACAGAGTGTAATTAGCATCCAGTACTGAGAGTGCTGCTAACACCAGATGTTGTTCTGTTTGACATGGTTCATCATACGTAAGCTTTTCCCACTAACTTGCAAAGATCCTATCTAATTAATAACCCTATCTAAGCAGACCGAGGTTTTAATTAAGGCCAAAACACTGCTTGCAAGGCATTGATCCAGTAAGTTATTCAGTCAAACACACATTACTGCTTTTGTGGCCTTGGGGAGTATTGTCTCCAGGTTGGAGTTACTTAGGAGAACACATCCAGATTTTGGCTGTGACTAGAAGAAACTGCAATAACATAAATAAAATAATCACAAACTACATTCAAAATCATCAATAAATATAAAATAGGCCAGTAATTTTACTGTGGCCACAATGTTACATCCACTACAAGCTGGAAACTGGCTCCTCATGGCCTGGATGCGTACACTCTGCTGGGTGAAAATCTTGCTGGAATGACAGGCCCAGAGAGTGATGATGAATGGAGTTACACCCAGTTGGCCACTAAAGGTGTTGAGTATAAAAATCTATAGAGAGTATATTTTAAAGTTTTAAAGTCTAGTAATTTGATCAAATATGATCAACTTGAAATCCATAATTCATATTTCTGAATTCTAAAAATCAGCCTCCTAAGACTTATCAAGGCCCTGTTTGTTGAAGGTCCAAGAATTTTTAAAAGAAGAAATGGGAATATATTCTACTGAGATCGTGGCTTGACCATACTATTGAATAAGCTATGTAATAAATGTAGAAATTAAACATCTCCTTTGTTTGCCAATACTTCATTAGTTATCACAGGTTAAAAGATGCTATAAATCCTGTGTAGACTTCTAGCACTACCACTGTCATCAACCACTCAGCCCTTTTACAGACAGCATGTACTCACCCCTGCATTCATGTAAATGTATGCACCGGACTAGTATCTGATAATAATGAGGGGAAAACAAAGTATTAGCCATTTATAGAATAAAAGCATAGGGGGGAAACATTAGGAAAAAAACATTTTGACTGAGGTTAAATTGTGAACATTATGATATTTATTCTATGTCTTAAGGTAAACCATCCTGTATAACATTATGGATCCAACAGACAATCTCTTGCAGGAAGGACAAATTAAATACAGTTGCAAATTAAATATGAATGATGTACTTCTCATATTTCTGTGAACTTTTTTATATTGATTACATAGCCTAGTTCAGTTATTTCCAGTCTACCTTTAATTTTATTGAGCAGTCATATTTTTGCCTTACTGTTTACACTCCTCAAACATTGTATAAGAATTTTAAATCATTCCTAATACTATTATAACCTAAGATAACACTACAGGCTGCTACCATGTTAAACCTGATGTATCTAATTAACACTTCTCCTTAAATGGAAACTCCTCATGCCACAGAAATTTAACTAAGTCCATGTAGCATGTACATTATTCTAACAGAAAATAAGACAAAAAGATGAGATATAGAAGAAAGCTGGTAAATTCTGTGTAAGATAAGAGACAGAGATTTTGATGTCCATCTTGGAGATTCAATATAGGTACTACTTGGCTGACAAGGCCATTGCCGTCTTAGGAATAAAAGGAATAGAAATGTCCCTCAGTTGTATACTGCAAAATGTAGTGTAATAATTTCTAAGCAATTATACCACAAATCTCTGCATTCCTCTTTAGATAAGTTCCTGAAATGTAAAGTTTTGCCACCTTTGCCTACCCTAATAATTTTCAGTCCTCTCTAGGAAGAATATGAATTCTAATGAAACACTTGGAAAAAAACAATGAATAAATCATTGAGTTAATCCCCCTTGACAATGCATGTACTGAAAAACTTAATTCCTAATTTCTATTCACACACACACAAAATGAAATTTTCTTTTCATTAAAACTAAAATAGCAGATGTGAGGTTTTTATTAGTATTGATGGCAAGCAATAAGTATTTAAAAGCTTTTAATGCTATATATGGTATGCAAGGTATGAGCAAATCATCCCCATGGGACTGAGTGATGATGGTAGTTTACCAGTGATTGTTAGTGACTAAGGTTTTATTTTCTCCATTATATGAAAAAGTCAGCAAGAAAATAGCAGTACTAACACAGCTGCCCAGGTCTCATTATCATGTTTGTTGTTCATGAAACCTACTGAATGTCATTGACAGTCATAAATGCCGAGCAGCAAGTGTAAAAGTAGAAAGGGGGTAATCTTAACTTTCAAATTATCTAAAGAATACAGCAGAAGAAACAGTTCATTTAATTTTTGTTTGTTGTGCTCATGTTGAATATTAAGACTTCCTATTTGACAGGCACCAAACCCCCTTATCAAAAGAAAAACTTATGTACATATTTGCACTGAGGTGTATGAATAAATCCATATAAAAATCAATCCATGTAAAAATCGTGGAATCATAGAACTCCAGATTGGAATGGACCTAAAGGAAATGAAGAGAGCTCCACAAAAAGTCTGTTTTACGAATTACATAGGAACTTAAAAATCTAATTTGAATTTCAGCATGTTTGTATACAGGTAATATATACATAAGTAGAAAGACTGGTGCTACAGAAATTTTAGGGCTATGCTAAAAAGGATTCAAGT
>JAOXXN010000265.1:8195097-8205552 GCA_026770055.1 Myrmophylax atrothorax
AATAAAATTATTTAAGGTTATAATTTACTGTATTTGAGAAGAGGTGATGTGATACAGAGGAATGCAAACTACAATAAATGCTTTAAAATAATTGTGACCCATGGACTTGCAGAAAAAGAGAAATTGTAATATAAAATGGGCAGCTGCTTTTCATTCACAAAGATGAAAATGTGCAAGGGACAGTCTTATTTCAGCACTGCTCAATAATAAATCAACAGGCCAGACATGACTCAGAGTCTTCTCATAAATTAGTTGTTTGACATGGAACAAGGAGACACAAGGAAAAGAAAGGCAGAGAAGAGAAAAGGGGAGAAGCAGCAAAACTGTGCCTCATGTGGCTTTCTGCTCTATTACTCTTAGACAATTACATGAAATATTAAATAGTACAATTACTGGCAAAAAGAGTGTGTTAAACAAACATGTTGTAATGTCATTGAAATCAATAGTAGATTAGCTATAAATTGATGTGAGACCATTGCAAATGCAACTTTGTTCCATAAGATACAACAATGGGCTCAGAGATGACTCCCATGCTGCACTTTACCATTGCCAATTCTGAGAACATTTGGATATTCCTTATTTCTATCTGTGGCAATTAAAAAAAAAAAAAAAAGAAAAAAAGAAAAAACCCCAAACCAAGCAAAACCCAAAACCAATCCAAACTAAACAAACAAACAAACAAAAAACCACACACAAGAAAAATACACCCAAGCCAGATTAATCCTAGCTAACATTAGGAATTTCCTTGGGCCAAAATTACTTGACACAGAAATCCCACATTACACCCATAATCAACACGCTCATGTCTGTCTGTTTACCTCCAATGAAACTGGTGTTTGATTTAGAGATCTCAGTTAGGGGATTATTTTAAATGGGGAAAATCTGGACCTGTTGTGCTGAAATTACAGTTGAAGTTGATGTTGGAGGGAGGTTGGCGGTCTGCTGTCCTCTGACCTTTTCCGGATCAGTGGGAGATAGCCTCATACTCTTGACCCAATCAGATTTTTCCTGAGCCATTTTCAGTAGCTTGTGATAATGAGGAGACAACCTTGCATCTTCAGCAGAAAAATTGTTTCTGAAGCTAAACTTAGTCCTCTCAAGTTAAAATTTCATTGTTTCTATCCAATAGTGACTGTAAACACATAAACCAAACAAAATGGCAAGAATTCTTACCATTTAGTGTCACAGTATATATATTCTTTTAGATTTTTAGTATTTATTTGTTATTAGTACATGACATGTGGGGTAGGGTCAGAGGACAGTCTACTCCCTAATGCCAGCCGGCAAAACATGATCCAGAGGTAGCCAAAATTTTCACTCTCTTGAAGGCATTATTAACCTCAGATGCAACACTGGGCTTATGCCTTTGCCAAATTCCCACTTAAATAAAAATCTCTTATAAAAAAATACACAGGCAAGGAGGAGCAGCCCTTACCCTAGAGATTTTGTCATCTATCTCTAATTTGGAAGATAACACACAGGACAAAAATACAGTGAAGGGAAGTCTGCAGCATGAATATGTAGTTTTAAAGAGCTTCTAAATTGAAATTTTTGCTATTTAATAAATATTCTAAAGGCCAAATGTAGATCAGGAGGCACTCTGGAGAAAATTCTGCTTGTCCTATTTCTCCTGTCACAGTCTGTTTTCTTTAGTTACTTCTCCAGAACACAGACTTCATAATTTGTCCATGTTCATGGTTAACTCCTTCCATTTATTGCCAGTTGCCTCTCCACCATCTGTCATATGGACTGTTTTTCATTATAATAAACATGTTTGTTGCTTACAATGAACAACATCCAACAGTCAAATCCAGAAGAAGTCAACCAGAAAAAACAGGAAGATGTACTGTAATGATATATTTTGATGAGGTAGTGGTGATAAAAAGATGTTGCCAGAGGTAAGTATTACTTTTTTCTAGGTGGTTGAGTAACTCGTTTTCAGTTGCATCTGGGGGGTGGGGGGGTCCAGAACTTCTGGTTCTGGTGGTCAGCATGGTGAGTTGATAGGAAGAGAAGACAAATGACCAGCTGATACCATGACAGCTGAATGCAATACTTTGCTTCTGTGCCTGCAGCTGTTCAGCTCAACAGTGAACTACATGGATGCAGTTGAACACTGTAGTCTGCATTCAAGGAACTGATCACTTTGCTGAGAATCCTGGTGCCAACACAACTGACACTGGTGAGTCTACTTGGGTGTATCAGCAAGGAGAAGTATGAGTGCTGGGAAACCAAGAGCAAGCCTGCAACTGTCAGCAAAGAGCAGGGAATTATAGGAATTAGCTATTTGAGGTAAGAAAGCCTTAGATAAAAATAGAGGCCCTTTATCTTATGTCTGTGCTTTTCCTTTGTCACAGTGTAAAAAAATGGGATGGCACTTGTCAATATAGAATGGGTATGAACAAAACTAAGTACTATTAATACATTTTACATTGTAAAGAACAAACAGCAGAAACCGCTAGTAAAATTATCGTTACCTTTCATATTGGCTTACTATTTGCAATAAATAGAAAGCAATGCATTAGATCTTTTGAAAACCAAAACATGGTTGGTTTTGTTGTTGTTGTTGTTTTTTTCATTTAGCATATTTACTTTAAGATTCCATATTGCTGTTTTCTTCCTTATCATGACAGTTCCTAGTATCTTAATCTTTCTAGGCCACTGAAACAAATGTTTAAATATCTGACATAGGCTATTATTCTTACTGCTAAAAAGTGTTTCTCTCATCCAAATGACACCTGACCCAACAGCACTGTTGGAGTTTTCAAACGCTTATTTGTTCTATATTTTATTTTTTCTGCTGTGAGAATAAAAATAGGTTATCAAGCTACAAGTTTAGAGTTATCAAGGTTGCCACACTGAATGCTAAAGTTACTCTTTTGTGTATTTCCTAAGTGAATTTCAAACTGGCAGGGATGAAAAGTCACTTTTTTGAAATTGTGAGACCTTGTCTCACCTCCATAACACAATGAAGGTTCATCAAACTAGTAAAAGCAACTTTAGAAGTGTTACAAGGGGAAAAAAAAATAAGCCCAAGCAAAACAATTCAGCAACTCAATGGCTGACAGCAGGGTGAAGAACTTCTTCAGGTCAAATAGAATCTTTTCTTTTTGATGGGTAAAGCCATGAAAAACTTGTCACTTATATTCTTCTATTAGCTAGGATAATATTATGATGCTATTTCTTTACAGACAGCAGCTGCAAAAGTGCAACAGTCCACTTCAAATATTTTTTTTTATCCAAATACTAGAAAAATAATGGGCACCTTACCAAATGCAATTTGGTCTAATTAAAGAATTTCTAATACTAAACTGTGACATTGTTAGAATAATTTATTCAAGATAAAATTATTTCTTCAGAAACTAGTGGGATTCAATTTAATGATCCATCAAAGAGCAGTTAGATATGAATCAGATACAGGCTTGAAGACTTGTGCAGATATTACCTGGAGATACTGGGTACAGATTCATTTGGCTTGACGTCCACATAAGTATGTTCCTGTGGTCCAGATATGTCTGAAGACCAAGAGGGAATGCTAATCTCAATGATTTACTTGGGCTTTAATGTCTGCCTTTAGGATCTACATGCTGTGACCAACATCAAGTAAAATTATTCAGGAGGACGGGTATCTGTATTTCTTATACTGATAGGCCAAAGTCTTGAGTTTTTCTTTATGGTCCTAAATCATATTGAAACATATTAAAAGGAGTTCCATTTTGATGTGTTCTACTGCTTCAAGTACTCATTTGCAAACGATTTGTACACTATAATTGAGACTTCCTGTATCAAGAGTCTTTGTCAAACCTTTTGGACTCATGCAATCTTTTGAGTTATGTTAGGACACAGAATTTGTATTTTCTTTCTTTCAGCCAGATGACTTGTTTCAATATCCAAAAAGAGGACAAAATGTTTCTGTCAAAATTTTATTTAATACTTTAACAGTAGAGATCCAAACACATGGATTTTAATCATTTTAGTGATCTTGTTTACTGTTAAGATTTTCCTCGAGGTTTAGCTTAAGAATACTTAAGTATTCTACAGAATCCACAGTCACATAAAGCTCCATTGTGTGACATTTGGCTGCTTATGCTACAGTTCAGAATGTTAATCAGCATGTGCTTAATACACATTAATTCAGACTGTAAGGGCACCAGACATATCTTCTCCTGCATACTAAAGGCTAGAATTAGCCTAAGACCTAAGACTTCTGTGCTGCAATTGCCATTTTCTTACACCAGTGACTTGATTAGGTCAATATATATGGACTGGCAATATCTAGAAAGCATAATGAACTCCATGAACTTGAGGAGAAGCATCCTTTCCTGCTTGTCTTTGACTTCTAGCTATTTCACAGTAAGTCATGCTTTATAGTAAATTAACAATAAGAAGTTCATGATTTTTTTCTCTATTGATATGCATTAAAGTTTCATGGTAACATTATTTGACACTTCTTTTAGAATTGCATTATAATAAAAGGATTTTTATTCCTTTCATTGAACCTTGGCAGTTAAAAAATGGGGAACACATACCAAGTCAGGGACAAAAAGCCCGCAAATATTGTAATCCCAACGGGAAAAGTGATGAAAAATGTGCAGCGCGCTTTTTCCAACTCTCTCCTCTTTTCAGAGAAAGAAATTAGAAAACTCAAAGAGGAAGAAAAAATTTGGGAGTAATTATTCATCACCCTACAGAATTCACAGAGTAAATACACTACATACAGATTTCAATCATAGAATAGTTTGGGTTGGAAGGGACATGAGACTATCTAGTTCCATGCCCCTTGCCGCAGGCAGGGATATCTTCCACTAAACCAAAGTCTTTTCCAAAGGAAATTGCACTGAAGAAGTCACTTTGACTTAGCTGAATCCTACTAATACTTTTCTATGATTTTTCTATCTTTTTTGTCTATTTACTATTATTTTACAGCTTGTTTAGCAGCAGTAGCAATAACCCAAGACAACTGCTAGGTTAAGACCTCCAGTGTGCTACAGATAACTCCATTTGCTGCATATACCAAACAATTACTGATATTTAAAGGAAAAGATTATTAGAGTGATAATTTTGCTGTCTCAATCAAAGTGTATTTTATAGATCTGCTACTTTGACTTAAATATTCAACCATGAGTTACACTCTTTTTTTTACTACAATTATATTTAGCAAATCAACATAAAATAACCAGACAGCATCTTGCAATGATTTAAAGAGTTTTTTGCAATAGCTGTTATATAAAATTTTAATGAGTACACACAAAGTGATAGACATTAATGTATTCTATAAAAGGCAGACAACTCTGAAGATAATTTTACATAACTTCTAGCAGTAATACGGAGTTTATTAAAAACAATATTTTACTGATGCTTATGAAACAAAACAGCTCTAATATCCTGCCAATATTTTATTGGCTAATAGTTTTCAAAAGTTAATTTTCAAAAGGAACAGAAAGAGAGAGAACAATTTCAATTCCATATATGGTCTTTCATTTGTTATCACTTACAAAGGGATAAAAAGCATAGCTGAAAGATTTTAGCTCAGTGGGTTAAAACTCAGTGCTAATAACACCAAGGTCATGGGTTCAATCCCCTGTATTGCCCATTTACTTAAAAGTTGGACTTGATTATCCTTGTGGGTCCCTTCCAACTCAGAATATTCTGTGATTCTGTGAGTTGAGTACACTGTTCATGTACACTGTGTCTAGTTAGCCTTTTTGAGTCCTAAGAGATACTTGTCAAAAGTTTTACGTGGTTAGGAGACACATGGGAAGAAACGTGTAGAGCATTTGCCCTTGATGGTGAAGATGGCAGGGGCATAGACTACATCCCTGACTGACTTGTGCCAGGAACCTCACAGAGTTCTCTGTGAACTTCCACAGAAGCCCTGCACCAGTTTAGCCCTGCCACTGTATCTTCATATAAGTTGCTTCAGTAATTCCAGGTTGTCAACTCACTTGTACTTTTATTCATACCTTCTAGCAAACCAAGGAGTTTGACTAGTGTACAAGGGCAGTGTCACAATAACATCCAAAATTTCTTACTGTTCAGATTCACCATCATGAGGTGATCATTGACATCATCATCTACAGCAGCAGCAGCAGCAGCAAAAAAACCAAAACCAAACAAAATGACAAAACCAAACCCACATAAAACATACACCAAAAAAACCTCTCCAAAACCACACAAATAGCAAAAAACTCACCCACACCTCACAGAATCACAGAATATGCAGTTGGAAGGCACCCACAAGGATCAGCAAGTCCTACTCCTGGCCCTGCATAGGATCATCCACAAAAGGCACACCATGTGCCTGAGAGCACTTCCCCTGCAAAAAAAAAAAACAACAAAAAAACAAAAAAACAAAAACAAACAACCAAAAAACTCCCAAAACCCACAAAATCCCAAACCCAACCAAACAGAAAACAAACCCACTCAAGAAATAAAAAAAAAACCCAACCAAACCAACAAACAAAAAAACCGAACCAAAACCCACAAAAAAACCAAACAAACAACAACAAACCAAAACAAAAAAGCAAAACCAAAAAGACCAGAACCCCAAGTAATAGGGCAGGAACAAAACAGAGTAGGCTACACAGTAGGCTGGGAAGGAGTTGAACCTACTTATAACCTACTTAACACTCTCCCTTTTGTGATCCTGGACTGCACAAATTGAAACAGTTATTTAAGTTCTATTTTAACAACTGAAGTGCTCCATGACAACAGACTCGTAACTCAGAAAATGCAGAAGGGAGGGTTACATTGCTTCCATGCCTAAACATATTCTATCTCTTAATTCTTCTTTTCTTTAGTTGGGTTCAGTTCCCAAATTGTAGTTTTTGTATCTGCACAGTTTTAGAGTGTGGAACACTGAGTGCCTCATGAGGCAAGTGGTTTGCACTGCACCTCACAGAGTGGGACATTCTCTGGCTGCTATGCAAGCTCTTTAACATCCCAACTGCCTCCTTATTTCCTTCTGTGGACACAAGGGCTCCCATCTTGGATGACATTGATTTTAACTCCGATTGAGTCTGAAATGGATTTAAGCTGGAGATGCATCCATGCAACTTGGCCTTACCAGCCAGGTTTGTAACTTTGCATCTAGTATTTCCTAAATAAATAAAACATAGCAAAGTACATGTCATTTATATTCACCAGTGATAACAGAATCTTTTAGGAAATTTATCTGATTTGCACTTACATATCCAGCAGTTTCTCTAAGCAAAGAATTGCATAAAAAACCATTGTGGATGTAGAAGCCTGTAGAATAGGAATATTCCTTCTGTGACATGTTTAGATCCTTAAATACATGAAAAAAAAAGATGGCTAAAGAAATCATGTTGCATAGCTTGTCAAGGATTTTACTCCTCTAGAAAGGAGTGCAACATGAACTAACTAGGACAAATGACTTAATCTTCTCATCACAGCATGTTGTGGAATTACCTTTGGCTGAATGAACAGAAAATGGGCTATTCAAACCCAGCCAATATACTTCTTTTAAAGTGAAAGGTAAAATTACAGGCTGATAGAAATTATACTGCATTGTCTTGCTCCAACAATACAGGATCAAGTCAATAAAAAAGACTATGTAATATCTTACAGTCAAGTATATACATACATACATACATAAATAAATAAGTCTAAAAAGAGAAGAATTGTGTCTGGCTAAATATTTGTCCTTAAATGCCTTTTTTTTAATCACTAGTTAATTACATATCTTTAAAATACTTTTTTTGTCAGATGCACAGAAAATTGGAATGCAACTTGTTCTCTGTACAAAAATATTAGTTTCTTAATTCATATCATGCACTATATAGTCAAGGGACCAGAAAGGATTCATTCTAACTGCTTTCAAAAGAAAATGAAATTATATAATTTTATTATATACTGCACACTGCAGTAGAGAGAACACATTATTATGATCTGGATAGAGCACTATTAAATAAAACAGGAAACAGGAGAACTTATGGCAGAGTTATACACTGAATTAGAAAAACCAAGAAAAAGGAATGAATTAGATTATTCAGGGCAAAGAAGTCAGATGCCAGTTCTCCGATCATCACACTGTGCTCTGTTTAGAATCCAATAAAATTGCCTTATTTCATCTTAGCTATTTCATTCTGTTATGCTTAGCAGGAAGCCTCTGCAGTCACTAAAGCAAGGCAGGTCATCTTTAGCTGTGTACTGAATTGCATTCAAAGAAGATCAAAGTATTCCAGCGACCAGCAATCACTAACTTGTCAACCTCCTCTATCAAACCCCCTTTTTCCCTGATATAACCTGCATGCCACAATTGAGTTTGGATTCGTTACAGTCTTTTTGTTGTTTCAGCTTCATCCAGGACATTTCATTTTGACAGTAACCTCTTGGTTTTAGGATCAGCTCGGCATTGTCCTTCACTGCACTTGTCTGAAGTGGAATAATTTGAATTTTTACATTTAAACCTTTCTTGAACTTCCTCTTGAGGATGTCTTTTTGCCTTTTAAGTATAAAAAGTCATGTCAGATCTTTCTCTTCTATCAATTACAGCTTTAAGAGCACATCCACATATGTAAAAATCTATGTCATCAACATACACACCAAAACCAGAAAGAACAGGAGTCTTATTCTATGTTAGAAGTCTAAGTTTTCATTGTGTGCCTGCTATACTAACATAAATGGACCATAACCAGTCTCATTCACAGAATTACAGAATTGTTAGGGTTGGAAGGGACCTCTGGAGGTCACCCAGTCCAAGCCCCCTGTAACCTTCTAATCTGCTTAAACTATTGCAGACAGAACTACCTATTTGAATATTCCCTTGAACAAAATTAAAAGTCACACAAGTTATCTGTTGATACCAAAAGTGATTTTATTAATTGCTAAGAGATGCAAAGAAAAAGAGGAAAAATAAGAAAAGGTTGGAAAGCGCTAAGATTATTTTTTAGAAGCAGAGAAAAGTTACCACCAAAACTACCTTTCTGCCGGGTTGGTGTGAGGGGGGAGGGGGAGCGAGAGAAGCAGTTTCTGCCTTTTTTTTTTCTCTGTGTCTTTATCTGCCACTTTCCGATGTTATCTCTTTAGTGGCAGGGGGTAAGTCCTTCTAGAATGCAGGATGTGTGTTTTCACCTCTCACACTGTGTCCCAGGCCGGGCTGGCTCCTAGTTCAGTCGCAAAAGCCACAGTTCCCTGGCCCTTAAAAATACAGTGAAACTTGGAGGATAAGATACAACTCACACATGCGGCAGTGGTGGGTCTCAGTCCTCTTCAGGCTGGCAGAGTTCCTCCCGAGGCAGGTAGGCAGCATGTGGTGGCAGAGGAAAGGTGAGGGGAGAGCAAGAGAGACTCCTGGCCAAAGTCACCAGCTCTCTCTTTCTCTCTTTTTCCCCCTGATTTTTCAAAATTTGTCCTCAAGTTTTATAGTGTTCAGAGGAGGTCGTATGTGGTTTCTTGGTACATAGGCAGTCTAGATGTTCGAGAAGTATGATAACCATAAACAATGGCAGGATTCTTTGGCAGGAAGAGTTCCTTGGGAAGTTTTGGTGAGAACTGGCAGAAAGCTGACAGAGAAATTTTTGTAGGATGTTTTTACAGGCAGGAAAGCAATGGAGAAATGTATTTTGGGCATTTCTATGTTATCTGTATGTTACACCCCCTGCCAAGGCAGGGTCACCTACAACAGGTGACATAGGAAGGCATCCAGGTGTGTTTGGAATGTCTGCAGAGAGACAGACTCCACAACCTCCCTGAGGAGCCTGTTCCAGAGCTCTGCCACTCTCAATGGAAAGAAGTTCTTCCTCATGTGTAGGTGGAACTTGTGTTTAATTCGTGGACATTGCTCTTCATCCTGTTGCTGGGCACCACCAAAAAGAGCCTGACACCATCCTCTTGGCAGCTTTGAGATGTTTATATGCATTAATAAGATCCTCTCCCAGTCTCCTCTTCTCTAGACTAAACAGGCACAGCTCCCACAGTCTCTCCTCATAAAAGAGATTCCTCAAATCCCTAATCATCTTTGTGGCCCTCTGCTGGACCCTCTCCAGAAGCTCCTGACCTTTCCTGAACTATGGAGACCAGAATTAAACACAATACTGCAAATGTGGCCTCTCAAGGGCCCAAAAGAGTGGGAGGATCACCTTCCTTGACCACCTGGCCACACTTCTCCCAGGACACCCAGCATTCATATTAGTTCAGACATTAAAGAAGGGAAATATTTAAGTTCTTTATCCTGTGCAAAATCTGTTCTGAGCCAAAGCCTTCACAATCAGTAAGAAACTTTTTCCTGACTTTGAGGGGCTGTTGATTAGATCCTTATAACTAGTTTTAGGCTTTTTGCTCTCTAGTAGAAAGTACTGGACTAAGATACTCATTGTCTGAACTGTGATGGAATATCTAAAGGAGGGGATGTTTTCCCCCTGTGTGGGCCATTGACTTAAGGGTTGGACTCGATGATCGTTGTGGGTCCCTTCCAACTCAGAATAGTCTGTG
>JAOXXN010000265.1:8235245-8272778 GCA_026770055.1 Myrmophylax atrothorax
TCTTTCATTTGCCAGCTTCTAGCTATTATGTATTAGAAATATATGAAGGGCTCTGGGAGACAGGTGTACTTGGATTTATTTCACTCAAGTCTAATGCATCTTTACAGAGGGCATTGAAGTTGGAAAAGGTCAAAAAATATGGAGTGATAATGCATTTTGTCCCAGACCATGCACACTGACAACCCTATTTGCCATTTTGCTATTAATTATATATTAAGGTAGGAAGGGCTCTTCTCCAATAGACACTGCTTCAATTATACTCTGATAAAAGAAGAAAATAGATCACAGCCTACATGATATACATGAACCCTATTGCTTAATATTGCTCCCATGAACAACTAAAACAGTCCCTAGGAATTCCTCAATTATCTCAATTATGTATGGGAAGAATGCACTTGCCACACCACATTGCCTCAGTGTACTATTTTCACAGCCTTCAAGAGAAAGTTCCCCAGGCAAAGGGTTACAACAAAGGAGAGAGATCCTAACTATGCCCTTCCACTACAGTTTTAGTTACATGAAGGGAGAAACGTTTGAACAGACATCAGTGTCACAGGTGCCAGTTGTCTGATTTATTCCCTCTCAGAGGAATGTACTGGCATCTGTGTGCATAGTGACACCTTGCCAGCTGGCCAGGAGGCTGTCCCCTCAGCTGTCCTCTCCAACAGAAGAATTGCACAGTGAGCATAGCTGCCTGCCAAAGGACAGACTTTCCAGGAGAAGGAGAGGGAGAAAGCAAATCGCATATTTCTGACAGTAGTTTTTACTTGAAATTTGTTTACAGAATTAAGTTTATTGAACAAGCTTATCACCAAGGCCATCTTTCTGACACTGCAGTAAGTTACTTGGATTGCGCATCATTAACCACAGCAATTCATACACAAATTTACATTCTCCCTGATGTTGCTGAGTGGAGGATATTTTTCTCAATGTGGTCATAACACTGTATGGGCAATATCATCTTACTTAATCTTCTTTTTTATAATCCTAGATCACTCAGCCAAAATAAATACCCCTGCCTTTAGGAAACTAAATTAAATAGCTATGTTTTAAAGCCTAGATTTTTAATGCTTTATATGGTCTGAGCACTGAAAACTCTGATAGTCATCCACTTGTGAAAGTGTGCAACGAGCCCTCAGCTGGCTTTAGGGGAGAGAGACATGTTAAAACCATCACAGCTCACACATCAGCACCAGCCAATGAGCTGGCAAGACTGGTGTACTGGTTTATAGGAGTTTCTATAAAATAAACCCAAATGGGTTTCTTCACTCTATGGCAGTTTGAGAACCCTATGAAATTTAATCATAAAGTGAGAATGAGTATTCCTAATTTGTTTGCAGAGTGAAAAAGCATGTTCCAGAGTGTAAGAATGATAAGAACAATATTTGGCCAAGGTAGAATCAAGTTGAATCACTAAAATAGGATAAATACTGGGTGAAACTATTGGACAAGGTTTGTAAGACTCACAAGTTAGAAATATAATAAAGGCATTCTGATACTCTGAGCAGTGATAATGCTTTAAAAGAACCTGGGAACTGTTAATATAACTGCATTTATTCATCTCTAGAACATGCACTTCTTTTTCAGAAATCAATTAGCAGTGATTTTTTTTCATGTTTATAGTCTTATTAATTACCCCCTCAGATTATCAGTTCATTCTGCCCACAGAACCTACATAGTCTGGCATAGAACCTTTTACAATGCTGATCACATTGTCTGAATAGAAGAAAAAATATCTATGCTTTTTTAATGATGGTCATGTCTGCAAAGTGAATGCTCATTGTTCATTCTCTTTACACCTCATGCCCTTTAACTCACATATTTAATATATTTCAGTTGAGTGAATTAAAAGGAAGATTAAAGACAGTGAATGGTTGTTTCTGGCTCATCTGGGTTTATCTGGTGCATTTTAAGTAATGTAACTGGTTTCTCCAGGGAGAGAGGAGTTTGTTTTCCAACCTTTCTAAGGCACGACTTCATACAGGGGATAGCAATAAAATCCTAAAATCAGAGAATAGTTTGGTTTGGAAGGGACCTTTAAAGGTCACCTAGTCCAACTCCCCCTGCAATGAGCAGGGATGTCTTTAACTTGATAAGGTATTTAGGCATAAAACTAGTACGATGACTGGATTGTGTTTCCAGCTCTGTAGTGTGCTCTAAGTCTTAAGTCCTATCCTAGGAAATTCAGAACTTCTCATTGTACGGCAGAGTAGCGAAGGAGTTGCTGGATTCTGTTTCTGATGTCTATGTCTTCGGCAAAAGAAGAAATGGAGCAGTATTACTATATTACTGTCATATCTGCATCACTGAAGAGGAAGCAGTCCCAACATACATATGGTGTGACTTAGCACATCTAAATGACATCTTGCTTCTGCAGTCATAGGGGTATAAGTTTTGGTCCAAGGTTCATTCACTGATTCTTTCCTGAGAATACCAGTTCTACTGAAAATACTAGTTCTACATCTGAGCCAAGTCCATATCTGAGCCTGAGTTAGTGCATTTTTGGTTCAAAATCATGCGGCTTAGCTTGAGTCACCACCAAGGTATGTTTTCAAACATGTGAGTGGACTTTTCATTGAGGATGAGCAACATTCACAGTAAATTGTAAATATGGATTTGCTTTGCAAATTCAAGTGAACAGCTGGAGCAGTACTGTATTAAATCACCACAACTAGGCATGCAAAGCCACACTATTCATTCCCAGAGCTCAAGTTCCCATTATTCATCCAGCTTTTTTTCACCCCAATTAGGACAGGAACTGTGTTCATTTTGATTGAAATTTCAGGGGCTACTCACAAAAGCAACCTTTTCTGTACATGTAAGTGTTTGTGACTGCTGAACTTTCAAAACTGTGCTATCTCACTTTAAGTAAAAATATAAATCTGTTACGTTCCACAGATGGACACTGGCGACATGAGCTTCTGTCATATTCCTCCTCATGTAAAATATTGATGTCAGACTCTGTGATGCAAAGTAGCAAAACACTGAGTGCAGAAGCCATCCAAATCTCATTTGGATTCCCAAAGGAATTTGACCCATACTAGCGAGCACAATTTAGACTGATTATGTAGCTGTCAATTACATTGCTTTTCTGTGCACTGAGATTACTCGTACTGTATTCTTTATCACAATCAAAATAAACCCACTGCAGCGGATTGTTTCCCCCCTCCTGGACAAATCCATACTGAACATGCATAAGTAAGCCTAATCACTGAATCTTTTTGCTCAGATTTGTCAGTGACATACCCAGTAAATGTCCAAAGTTCAAAGCTGACAACAAAGGTACAGCTATAATTCAGCTTTGTGAGGTGAGGATTTTGACACTGTATAAACTTGGCTTTATGAATTATGAGATGAAATATTCATTATGTATATGTTATAGGATTGCATGACATTAACAGCCTTGGTCTCCATGACAATACCAGCAGAAGATATTTGATGAAAAAATGGCTATGAAGAATACAGTTTAAATAAATACCACAATGCTTTTGCATCTTTTTTATTTAGCAAAAGTTTTTAACACATTCAAAGTAGCCAAAATATTCTTTTCCTTCTTTATCTAATTAGACAGACAGTATTCTCAGAGAGAGATCAACTTTTTGCTACCTGCATGTAAAACCCAAGGCTAATTAAAAACTCCTGGGTGATGGGTCATATATGACCAAAAGGATTTAGTGTACTCTGGATTCAGTTTGCGAAACATTGGCACTCTAAAACGCAGTACCTCTAGTCATAAGCAAATGACTATATACCACCCTCAAAGATTTTGTGTTTCCCCTTTGATTGCAAAGACAGCTTCAGGTGACCAGACAGACACAGATGGATACTATGAAAGTAGGTGACAGGAATGTTAGCCAGGCAGGAAGGCACAGGATTGGCTGGACACACCTCTCTGGAAGCTGTGCAATTGTATTTTCATAGTGTTTATCACGTTATTAATAAGGTGGATCTTGAATAGGCTCATATTCATGCTGTCAAGTGGACATGTGGGTATAAGTATGCTGGGACTTTGTATGGAGCTCATTAGCACCACTGCTATACAAACAAGAAATATCCATCATTTCCCAGCAGACAACAAAGACAACTTCTTTGTCTTTGATTTTTAGTTCTTTCTTCTGTATTAACTCTTCTTTTTCCCTTTCAGTTCCATAGGTTCTCTGAACAAAAGGTAAAGTCTGTGACAAAACCCCCCCAGCAACCTAAAGCCAAATATACCCATACAGGATAATAAGTGAGGGCAGGACCATATGGTTTAAGAAAAAGAAGTTTGAAAGTTGCCACAGATTATTTTAGGATAACCATGGTTGTTTACATTTTATTAAATAAAATGGCTAATTTTAGTCTTAGATTTATTTTTATCGTATCAGCTAGTCACTAGGAACATGTTCTAGCACTGCCACTTTCTCAGTCACCTCACCAGTTCATATTTATCAAATGATGCAATTGCCATTCTGGAACAGTATTAAATTCTTGTTATTAACTTAGAATCTGATCTCTTTTTAGTTCTCACATTGTCCTCTGTGAGATAAAAAGTGTTATTTCTCTGCTAATTTCTGTCATGACAATTTGAGCAGAGATTACACGGTGTACACTATGTAACTCCTGCCTTGGAGCAGATGCTCCTTGTTCTGTTACTGCACTCACCTTTCACATGAGATGACACCAAAAGATCTCAGACTGTAAGACTCAGATTTTAGGATGTCATCCTTCTATAAGTGTAATATTAATCAAAAAATATTCTGGTTTACTCCTGCCACACTTGGGCATCCAAACACTGTCTGACTGCAAATGAAGATATCCTATATGAACCTCCAGTTTAGGTGATACTTAATGTAAGGGGTACCTAAATGCTGTAGCTCCATGTATTTGTAACAGCCAGGTTGCCTAACTTAGGCAGTATCTGTGCTGTCTGTGTTGGATAGGTAATTAGTAAATACATTCCTAGACCAAGTACAAAGAACAATCAGTCTTCCTTCTGTGTTCCTCACAGCTGGTGCTCCTAGATATGTTTAACCTGCTACAAGATAACAGTAGTGTGGCCTCCAATGGCATCCTTTGTCCAATAGTCCAGTAGCTGGAATACCAGTTTTGGTATACATCACATTGAAGCTTCACTTTCACCCTTTTTGTTTCCCTTTAGGAAAAAAAAAAAAACAAAAACAAAAAAAAAACCAAAAAACAAACAACCAACCAACCACAACAACAACAACAAAAAACCAAAACCAAACTTTTAGAATATGTTATTTAATTGAAACTTTCCTTTTGGTACAATATTATTGAAAAGTATATAACTTCATATTTTAAAAATCTGTCGCTTAATATTTTTTTCCAGAAGCTCTATTTCTTAAGAATCAGCTCTTTTAATGAATGGAATCCTAATCACATCAGGAAAATAACAGCTGCAATTTATTCAGAAAGTACTTCATTTACACCAAATATTAAAAGAAAAAAATGCATGGAAATATTTTTTTTCTTTAAGAATAATGCATTTGAGGCACAATGATCATTTCAAAGTAGCCCTAAGGCATTGGTAGGGAACCTTGGATTTCATTAACCAAATAAAACTTTTTCAGAAAGAGTGATTTAAACAATTCTGTATTAATAAAGATGAAGGCTCAACTTATCCTCAAATTATCATCTGCAGTAGGTACCCGTGCTACAGTGCCTATAACAATCTTTTTACATTTACAAAAAAAAAGAAAAAAAGCAAAGACAGGTTACATTTTGAAAGCACTGGCAAGAAGATTCTTTCCCATTTCCCAGCTGTTCATGAGCTCTTCAAAGTATCATGGAGGTCTCTCTGAGCTGAAAACAAGGTTAATAGTTTGATATGGCAACAAGCACTGAAATATGTGATAAAACTCAGTAAACCAATGAGAAAAGGAAACATTTTCTCAAATGTCTCATGGGCATACAACTTCCAGTGAACACTGAACTCAATATCTTTTTAAAGTCTAATTCAGGCATTTTTATGTTTTATCAGCTGTGTGTTTTAGAAAGCCAGAGTCAAATTGAAACCAGAATGCCGGACAGTTGCAGAGAAAGATAAAAATCCTTTACAAACAGAAATAAAATCAGTTTTTCCTTAAACAGAGACATAGAATACGTTAAACATTTTGATCTGCCCACTTTTTAAAGAAGATCTAAGTAATTTCCCTTTTATTGGCACAGCTGTGAAAAATACCTTTCACAAATGATTGTGACTTTTCTTTAGAAAAATTAATAGCTCTGATATTGCACCAAAATATTACCATTTCCAGAAAACATTTTTCAGTATTTCATGATCTTTAGAGAAAATTAATATTTTCCTGAGGCTTCTTTTCACAGTTTGTTTTTAAATTACCATGGGATGATTACAGCCACACTTCTCAAAGTTTTGCTTATGGGTTCAAAGATCTTCTGTAGCGGCTGTTCCTTCAACTTCTGGAATACAGCACATACTGCATCACATACAGAAAAAAATGAAGTCTATGCTACCAATGTCCAAACTACTTATTAACTCCCCAGTGCATCAGCTGAGGAGTTTAAGTGTTCTTAAATGTTTAGGAAATAATCCTTTTCCTCTGTTTCTACAACATCGTAGCTTTCTTGGGCCCAATTCATTTGCAAACATCAAGACATGGAACTACCTGTCCACCTATATGCACATTATTCTGTCTTCAACAGCCTCTCAGATGCAGACACACCAAGACCCCCTCACTGCTCTCCTCTGTGCCAGAAGAGGTAGGATCACAGGCTGCCTAATGAGGTAGGAAGCCATCCACATTAAACCCCTGTCTCCAAGCAGACTTAAAACTGAGTCATCTACTTCAGGAACTGCATAAAATATGCTGGAGGACATAAATAATTTGCACAGCTCAAAAATTACGTTCTTTACTAGCTTCTTTTCCCTACAGAGAAAAGAGCCCATCCTGGTGAGCAGCTACCCCGAAACTGGTCTTAGAATCCAGAGTTTTTACCTTTTTTTAACATGCACTGATAGACAAGGAGGTACCTGTTACTTACCTAGTACAACAGAAGCAGAAAAACTAGACCATGCTAACTTTATTCTAAAGCAAAAATGGAATAATGTAAACAAAATATGAGTCTGCATTTGCAGTGAATGTACTGAAGATTATATCCAAAATGAATACCCACCCCTCCACCACCCGCAAACAAATGAACACAAAAACCCTGTCTGTATTCAAACCTGCAAAAATCAGGGATTATTTATGAATCTGAATTAAAAAACCAAAACATTATTTTAATCACAAGCACATACCAACATGCATACAGGTACATCACTGGAGACAGGCATGGGTCTGATCTCACTGCCTTATTCCAGTGGTTTCATATTTGCTCTCTCTTTTCTTACCCTCTTCTTACCCCAAAATCTTTTTCTTCAGCCCTGATCCAAGACTCACATGGGAACAATGGAAGTCTTTTCACTGCTTTTAAGGGCATCGGACTGAGTGCATCCCTCCTTCTTACTGCTGCAGTGCTTTTGCACTGTTGCAATGTACCTTTTACTGTGTAAGTTACCATTCCAACAACTACTGATACCAGCAATCTGAGTTTCAGCAGGAAATATGAACATACCTGTGCAGTGTTTATATATGAATATTCCGTGATGCTACATAAAACTAAACATACCTATACATTTGGAAACTTACATATATCTATTTTTCCAGCACTAGCAGAACTAAATTAGTGGAGAACCTCACACTTCTTTATTGCTAAAATCTTAGACTTGTAAAGGAATATGAGTTTGATCTGATGGCATTATTATTTGCATCTAACTTTTCTGGTGACTCTTACCTATTTTGTCCTAAATGTCAGATTGTAATCCAAATCAACTCAGTAGAATACTGCAACAATCACTAACATCAAGTAGTTCAAATATTAGAGGACTCTGCTTTTTGGCTTCTCCCCTGATAGTAGAATGTGTCAAAAATGTGAATGTCTCTTTATCAGCAAAGACTGCATTTCATAGAGGAAATGCCACTGATAAAAAGAGATAATAAAACTCACAAGTAGATGAATATGAAAAGAAAAAAATCTTGATAAATGCACAATGATATTTTTAATACTTTCAGGAAATAAGTGCTATATTTTCAAATCATAAGCCAAACTAATGTATAACCTAATGGCTTGACCCTGCAAATGCTTCCAAACATATGATTCTTTATAGCACTTTCATGAATACATTTATGCATTAAAAACTGATTGAAAAAGGAATACGATTAATACTGGAATTTCCACATGTAGGAAGCATCTTCAAAGAAATCTCAAGTTCAGTGTCCAGAGGCTTTGATGCGAAAAAGATTTAGCCTCTAAATAAAAATTTTCTTAATCACAATATATACTTGCTTTCTTCAGTGTGTTACATTAAAAATTTTTGTAACATTTTCTTTCCAGAAAAGAAGTTACTCCGTCTGTAGAAAGAAAAAAAGTTATTTCCACAATATCAGTTGCTATTATTTAATTATTCTATTAGCTGAAACAAATGTGTTTGACACATGTGCCAGGCAAACCTTTGGATAGTGCACCCATACATAGAAAATGGACATACCCCTTGAGAAGGAATGCATCATTCTGGCCCATCCCTTTAAAAAAACCTAAAAAGGAATGGATTTTGCTATGGCCTAATTAACAGAAACAACAGCAGCAGTTACAGAAGTCCAACATTTCAGCACCTGCTCAGATGGGGGAAACTGGTGAGAAAGGGTACAGTGCTTCTTAGAATGTAAGGAGCAGACAAAGACAACAACAAAAAGAAGAAACTGATTCAAAGCTAGAATGAACAATAAATTCATCAGGCTTTAGGTCAGCACAGGAAGAAGGAATGAAGTGCAAATGCATACAGTGCTTCAGCAGAATTCAAGTCTGTGAGGGATGTGCACAGGTTCTTCATGCAGAACTGAACACTTTTCTTCCGACAGAAAACTTATTTTGGTATCATGTTGCAATCTGCTTTTCTTTCACAAGTGTAATAAACAAGTTATTCAGCTTAAAAAGGATGAGTTAGAATGAAAATATCTGCATATTCTCTTTGACTGGAAATGTTTACGGAATAAATTAATGTCCCGTGACATTATCAGTGTAGAGCTTTGAGAACATCTTTTCAAAACTTCATTTTCAAGCCCATATTTGTGTATAGCCTAGAATGGGAAAGTGCTCATGCAAAGAAAGACATTGCAACAGTCACACACTTTTGAAAAACAATTAGCAGAGTAGATACAAAACACAGAAAAGAAATTGTCTTTTACCATTTCGGTATCTTCAGTAAATCAGGGCAGTCCCATGGTTTAAAGGAGACCACTCTGGAATCCCAAGGTCGTGAGTTTGAGTCTCAGTGGGGACCATCCTCTGGCAGTTCAATGCCTCCCTGCCATCCGATCCCATCAGATCTCGGATGTTGAGCAGGGTCAGCCCTAGTCAGTGCCAGGTGCTGTAGACAGTCCCGAGCACTTCACTGTCACTGTCCAAGCTCACTTGGCCGTGGAAAATGGACCTTAGGACTTAAATGGTGGAGCCAGTTCTGTGCACACTGTGCCTCACCTAAAAAATCCACTGCACAGGCTTGAAGGGCTCACCCACGTGGGGAGAGCCCTGCCCAAATCTTCGTTCACAAAGTATGGCTATTCATTTACATACATCTTCAGTAAATTAAGTTTTCCTGATTTCTTGTTGTAGCAGAACACTTCCTAGGTGTTGTTCAACTCTCCTATTCATGAAAAAAATTTAATTCTGATCTTATGAAAAAATTCAGTATAAATAAAAATAAGAGGTCCACAGAGTCTGATATTAAGTGGCAACTAAGCAGAATTCCCAGGACCACATTTCAGAGTTAGCCACTTGAGCCGATTTTCTTCCTTTATAATTTGCAGTTTATGGTTCACAGCAAATTTGTGTATTCATTTTTACATAGAAGTAAAACATCTTTCTCTTAAAAGATGTTTTATAAGGTCTGTTTCCTTCCCCTGGAGTAAACAGGTTCTTTCTCCATAAGTTCTTTATTCTTTAATCACTTGTGAATTCCAGCCAAGTATTTTACAGACTAACTCTGGTAATAAGTGTTTAATTTGAAAATAAAAGCTTAGTCCCCTATGTTTTTAAAGTGCTCATATTACTTATATTTATAGTGCAAATAAAATATCTTTGCAAAAGAAAAACTACAGGAATTTAGGCAACGTGTGTTAGGGCTTGGCATACTTTGAGCTTCTGGGTAGTCAGTTTGAGAATCATCTTTCTGTGACAGAAATCAACTAATCATTCCAGTGTTTTTAATTTGCCTGAGACCATTTAAGTGCAAGACAGTATAAAAATACATGTGTTATATTCTCAAGCACCATGGATGTAAAAATAATTGCAGATGCGATTTATAGCTTGAAAAACATCAATAGTTATGTTTGCAATGATGAAACACTGGAAGAATATATTATGACTCTCTCAGCCACAGCTGGGTTTGGGATTCCTCTCCTGTAGTCTTAGATGCAGTGTAAGTAAATCCCCTGTGCTAGTTCAGTTTCTGTGTAACCTTTCCACAAAACCAAATTCCATCAAACTGAGAAGCACTGCAATATCCATCTGCTGCACAGAACCATAAATTCCCCAGCAGGCCCATCAGACTGAAGTAATACTTCATTTAAACTAGTTTTTGTAAAGGACTGTGGAAATTTCAGAACTGTATTATGCATATTTTGAGTGCCTGCTCACTTCAATATGTAACTTTTAATCAATTCAAGCACCCAAAAAAAGTTATTTCAGAAATTCTTTCCACAAAGAAATCTAACTGAAGGTAGGTATCTACCTGCAGGAGTGTTCCTGTTAGCTTCTGCATTTTTCTGGGCCTTAAAGGCGTCGGTGGGAACCAAGGCTGCAATGGTGGGTTTTCTCCAGTTGCTCAGATTTCAAAGCTCTCTCCACAGCAGAGCAGGCACTTAGAAGGACACTCTAAAAGAACTATTCTTCTAATTGAGAACAACAAGTTGTTTCCATGTCCTGTAAAACAGTAGAAGAGCTAGAACATATTCAGGTGATGAAAACTTATCTCCTTTCTTCTAGGATAACTTATATATTTTTATATGAAGAGATTTTTTTTTTCAAAAAATAAGAAATGGTAGGAATACACCAGCACCTTTATTTCTCTGACTCCAATGGACACACTACCACTTTCCCAGTGTTTGGATCCTGGTTCTGGAGACAATCTGCCCAGCCCATAGGAGTTCTGGTAATTGGTATTGGTGAGATCCTCACTTGTGGTCTCATCCTGCAAGAGACTGTGGGTGACCCTGCTAGTGTGCTATTTGTCAGGGAAGGAAACTCAACAGGGACTGAAGGCCATCAGAGCTCTGTGTTGCGGTTTATAATCTGCACATTTTTTTGCAGGAGAACCAACTGGGACTGACACATTGTGTCCTTAGAGGCTGAACCTTTCCCTCATCCAAACGCAGCGACACCCAGTATGTCTGGGGCTATTTGTTGTTTTCTCTCTTCCTGAATCTGTGTTGCACTTGAAGAGCACCACATTGTCTCCCTTTGCCTCACACTCACTCTCGTGAGGACTGGAGAAGCTGGAAGTGCCATGGCAGTGCAAGAGTCTGCATCACATCACTAGATAACTCCAGAGGAGTAAATCCCCGTGCAGGTTGGCAGGCACACCTGCCCATAGCCCCCACCTAGCTGACCAATTAACATCCAGTTCTGGCATGCTGAAGCTTGGCTGTATGCGCCTCCCACCCATTGATTAAGTCCCCATTAAACGATTTACCCACCAGGTGCTTCTATTTAGTATTTCAATGAGCTGCAAACACAGAGCTCCACAGCAGTGTTAACTTTGATTAACTTAATGGAAGTTATCTCAGAGCAAAATATAGACTCTAGGAACTCAAAAACAAGCTTTCAGGCTGAAAGTCTCTCCCCTTCACAAATATACCTGAGGCAAAGCATCCTGCATCCACACAACAAATATAAATAACAGTTTCCTCTGAAAGTGCACTTCAGGATTGTTCTGTATTGACAGACTTCAACTGGAGTATTTTTCTTTGTTTGCTGGGGAGATTGATGGATAGATACATTCAGGTGAAAAAAACAAAGCAAATCTCTAAGAAAATAGAACAAAAGCTTGTTCTTTTTTTCTTTTCTTTTTTCCTTTTTTTTTTTTTATTGCCTGCTAATGGATGCCTTCTGTTCATTGTAGGTGTCATTTTGCTGATATATTCTCTTCATATATTTCCAAGTTCCCTGAATCCATTCTAAGCAAAAGGCACTGGAACTAGATTTGTCAAAGCAAAACTCCCCCTTGGATCCAGTGAAGGTTTGACATTATTCTAGGATGTGCCAAATGCACACATTTACTCAGAGCTCAATCTTGGATACTTCTCTCTGTGGAGCAACTATACCACAAACAAATGCTTGGCAAAAAGCTCTACTCATGGTTCTATGACAGATTCATTTTTAATATATGTAAGGCATAACTTCTAAAGCAGGATTTCATGTACCAGTACATTTTACTAATTTCCAGAAACATTGCCATGATCACGAGTGGCTTCTTAATCAGAACTGTATGCACAAAGTCACCAGGGAAAAGCTGCAGCTACGTGTAAACTGGGTCCTTTGCCCCTGGCCCTCTGAGAGAGTTTTATTGGTGTGGTCCAACCAGCCAAACTAAGCTGAAGAGCCTCAGTGAAGGCTGTCAAATGAAATAGAAACAAGAGAGAAAAATTCAAGAACTACTTCTAAACTCAGAGGCTGCCTATTTTTACTTGTATCAGAATGCAGCTCCAGTAAAGCAATTCAAGTTAATGAACGTTTAGTGAAGGTATAAGTTAATGAATGTTTCAGTGTGATACCAGAGTGAGATCAGGGTATTAGCCAAAATCTTTATTACTTCTTACATTTAAAGGTAAAAATGAAGGCAAAAATGTAAACACACAGACACACACAAAAATCAGTTTTCCAGAAGACATTTTCATTGATTTTTACTAAATAAAATTTCAGTGTATACAAAGTGTTCTACTTGTGTCACCTTTTTTAAGTAAAATCGCAACTATCTAGATCTGGTTATGAAGCTCTTCTTTAAAAGTAAGTACTTGCCACATCTTAAGCCTGAAATGAGCATTGTAGTTGCCTGTTAATGAAGGTAACATAAAACAACTATGCAGTCGTGGGAAAACTGAGTAATAATGAAAAAAAAACAGAAACTCCTCACAAACCTCTTCAAATTCTTTGGATGTACATACAATGTGTATTAGCAGTAAGCAAGTGGCAGCCAGAGGCCCCAATTAGGTTGGAGCTCTCACTGTGCTGATTATTGTATGAACATAAACAGGAAATATTCTTTCCCTCAAAATCACTACAGTTGATACAAAAGCATTGTGCACCAGGGCTTGCAGAAAATGGTGTGGAAGAATGATGCTGAACCTGAGGGCAACTAATTGGAACACAAGACTGTGAAAACTATTGGCTGAACATTCAGCTATAAGCTCTAAAGAATTTTTTTTTAATTCCATAAAATAAGTGGACGAGATACAAATTAATCACTTTCAGCCTGTCTACTTAAGGACTCTCATTAAGCACCGGTATCATGGTGAAGATGGATCTTAAGACAGAAACAAAAGGAGACTAGGATAATGGTTGTGTCTAATGACTTGGTTGTAAATGCACAGAATCCAATGAAGCACAAGTTAATAAGCTCTTACTATTAGAGAGTTTAACATGACAGAATGGCACAGTGATGACAGAATTTCTATAACCAGATTATATAAATAGCATGGGTTGATAGGAGAGCTGTGGGCAGAACTCTGCATTAAATATTAAGCACTTGCATTACCTGAGCTAGAGGATCCATTGCAGCAATCAGAAAATTGTTGCATACCCTTAATTTCTGTGATTAAGGTATTAGAAGGGGGAAAAGAAAAGCAATAAACAAAGAGTTCAGTTCAAAAATATTTACAGTGTCTGTGCTTTGTGCTTGTTCCTGGGCTGCTACTGCTCTGGTTATCTTTCTCAGTACATCAAGGATTCTGAGCAGAACCTACCACCCCTGAATCATCCTTTCTGACAGGCAGGACTTGTATGAGAGGAGATAGACTTATCATTACAAAGTCAATGACCTGAATTTTCCTAAGACTTCTAGCAAAATCAGAACATGATAATGAAAATCTTGGCCTAGCTAGGCACAGTTTAATATCTTTCTAATAATCCCACCAATGAGAAACCAACCATGGAAAATTACACTTGTATCCTTTCTCCAATAGAAATTTTGTCTGGGAGAAGGAGACTGTTTTACAGTTTGACCAAAAAAAATCCCAACACAATAGTTACTGGTAAAAGCAGAATTTTATAGGACATGTGTAAGCAAGACACTGGTCTGACATCAGGATTTTAGCACAGCAATTAATAAAATCACTTGCTATATTATTGCTATATTATTTCAGCTACTGCATCCTATGACACATTTGCTATTACTGAGACTCAAAACACTGAGTGAGTCATGTTCATAAATATAAAATGCCTAATGATTTTTATGGCATTTCAAAGATTATTTTCTTTTCTCTTGAAAAGGAAGCTTTACTAAGTCACAAGAGGTTAGGAGTCACTCAAGTTCCAGTTAGGACACTGATCTAACCATAGTCCAGAAAATGACTTGACTGATTGCAAATCCCAGTCTCCAGTGAGGTAATTTAAAAAAAAAAAAAAAAACAAACCAACCAAACAAAAAAACCCCAAAACCAACCAACCAAACAAACCCCAAAAAACCAACAAGGAAAAAAAGAAGTAGAAACAGGAAAAAAAAAAGAGAAGGTAAATGAGAAATACAGTTTGGGGAATTTCCCACTTTAAAACTGTTCTTAAGTAAATTATTATGACTTGGAAAAGAAAGGGGCAGAAAATGTTTGTATAGCCACCACTGCTGGGGCATCTGAAAAACAGAAAACAACAGTTCCTAAAAGCAAGCTCATTTCCAGGGCAAGATAAAATTCTCCCACATCTTATCATGGCTGCTGCACCACCCACTCCAATCTTCCTCTTCTCCCTCCTGTCACCTCCTCTTCCTCACTCCTCACCTGCCAGTCATGGCATATGGCTACAAAGAGCTGGGACAAGCTGCAAGAATTAGGTATCTTATGGGGTAAATGTACTCCAGGATGAGCTGCTGGAGGCAGGGAGATTATCCAAGGTTTCTGTCATTGCTGGAGAGCCATACGGCTACCATGGCTCCCCCTTGTTCTTCCTGGGATCCTTGACGGGAAGCGCTTTGGAAAGGATCTTGCTGCTAACAGGCCTGCTGAAGACAGAAAACAGAATAAACACAGCAGCAAGAAGTGATCACTCCATCTTTCCTCCTTGTGCATCTGACAGATTCATATAGAGCTGACATGACAATTGCCTGTGACTGCAAGAGCCCCTCAGCCAAGGGGGAGGGGGAGGGAGGGCAAAGTGGGATAAATAATGATACATCCACAATAACAAGTCAGTGGTGTGGAAATCTGTCAAGAAATACACACTCCTGATAATAGGAAGAAAGCAAGGCCTGATCTTGCTTAATACGAGGCTGGAGTTAACACATTCTGCTACATGAGAAATAAACCAGCTCCTTTCTGCAGGAGCAGAGGTGCCCCTCCATCTGCATAATAGCTGTGCACAGCTTGGGATCACTTATCTTCCAGACCCCCCTCTCTTCCTCAGCTGGGTTGTTATCATCCTCTGTTATTATCTTCATATTTCCCCTGGTTATTATCAGCATGTTACCTTTGCCTTTATGTCGACAATCTACCTGGCAATTTTCTACTCTCCAGCTGACTTCTGTGTTTCCCAGGTAAGAAAACTAATGTTCTTTGCTCCAGAGTGAATGTCCTATTCATTATTCTCAATGTACTGTGACACAGCAACACTGAATATCAAAAGCCTCCAGTACATTCTCATCTATTTCTCAGACATATAGAACGATTAACCAAACAGCACAAACAACAACCTACCTTTTATGTTCCCTACTGAATATAAGTTTGACTGTGCTATATTTCACAATTGTCCAGACCTGCAATGGGAATGGTCATGTGGATAAACACTATTTAATATTGCACATTATGATATGCCAGAGAGCACTTCCATTGCACCACATTCTTGATGGTAACACAGATAAATCACTTTTCATAGCCAAATGTGTTGAAGCAGAATGCAGTTAGTGAGAAGAATTGCTGCAAAGAAACCTTACTGATACTGTGATCAGCTGTCTATATCCATACATCTCACAGATTAACAGGAAAATGAACTCTTGCTATGGGTTTTTCACTGACCATGTTGCACAGAATTGCACCCAGACAGCTCTTGAATATCTCCAGTGAGGGAAATTCCACAATAACCTCAAAATCAACCTCAAAAAGCGACAAAAAATATTGACCTAGTCCAGAAGAAGTAACCAAGTGCCTCATCAATCTTGACAATCACACTGAGGCCCACCCTGATCTTTTAGTCTTTCAGTTACGTAAAGATTAAATTCCCTCTTGTCCTTTGAATTTACCAAAAACATGGTGAAAGTCTTTTACCTTTTTTTATAAATGCATCAAAATATATAGACCTCAGCAAAGATACATGATCAGTAGCCAGCATTTCTTGTGATTAGAAACTTAAGAGTACTGCAAACTTTATCAAAGTATAGGTCAAGCTACCCATAAAGCCAAAACATGCAAAATTCCAGTTACAACCACCTCAGATTAAAATCCAAATATGGAATATCCACCTAAAATTAATAATTAAAACTAATAAATAAAATAGCAATTAAGCCATCATTATTTACTTTGTTTCTTTATTTAAAAACTACAAAATTGTAAGAATTTAAATGAAAATGTTGTTGCCAATTTCCATTTGGAAAAGCTATTAAAGCAAGGCTTAATGACTCCAGTTTGTTAAAGTCACTTTGTATTCATGGTTAATTAAATGCACAAGGACTTGCACTGAGAATCAGAATATTCTAAATAATGAAATAATAACTTGTGTAACCAATTACTGTAAAATAAAACTGGATTATCCAATATGACCTGTCTGGCTTCAGTATTCATAATTTTATATCCCTTTTAATTAAATCCTTAGGGTACTATATTTAACATAAAAACAATCATGACCTTCTTGATAATATAAATGTAGTAGCCCTAGTGGGTCAGGAATGAATTTCGGTTCCACAACTGGGTGACTCATTCAACAGACAATTTTCTGGGCTGTCATCCTATTTAAACAACATTATGAGCCAGTTCCTCTGTTAGTGTAAACAGGCTGTTGTAAATTGACTGTAATGGCATGAGGGCTTTATACCACTGCTCTTTATTTCTAAGCAACAGAAGACAGGAGAAAGTGTACATGCATTTTTTGGTTCACTAATGAAGATGAGGTTTATTCTAAGAAAGATCTATCACCTCTTCCCCCTCCTTACTGGATTGGGGGTTTTTTGGTTTTGTTTTGTTTTGTTTTTTTTTCACTTACTGGAATTCTAGGGAGAGTTTGCTTTATTGTGGGTTTGGATTTTGGATTTTGGTGGTTTGGTTTTTGGGGTTTTTTTTGGTTAATTAGTGTTGTGCTTTCCAGAATAGCATCAAGGCCAAGTGAGAATTTGTTATTTAAAGGGCATGACAATAAACATATCAAATTGGAGAGTGATTTTTGTATAATGTTAGCAATCTACCCACACATGCTATAATAGTTTTTTCACTTTTCTAATTTTTTTCTACCTATTTTTAAACCAGCTGAACTCTCTTTTCTGCACAGTGAAGACCTGTGAGTATGTTATCTTCTCATTTTGCTCTGTACATCATATATGTAGTTACAGCTACAAAACACAGGTTTTCTCAAAATAAAGAGCCGGGACTTAAATGCAAAAACACACTAAGGACCAATACTGCATTACAAGAGATGCACCATTTGCAAATAAATTTACTGAGGGTTGGATCAACCTGGTAGTGTGCAATTTCAGCGAACAGGTAGGTGTGTCTACCATGCAATCAACAGGCCAGATCCCTAGCAACATGAATTTACCATATGTTTTCAAGTCACACTGATGAACTTTGAAGATGTCTAAAATATGTTGCAGTTAGTGTAGGTGAAATGTGTTGCACCCTGGATTAATAGACTGAACTTCATCTATACTACACTGGTCTGGAAACAAAAACAAATTATGCAGGACCAAATAATGATTCAGAGCATGTCAGAAGGCTGATTGTGGACATCTCATTACTCAGTTTTCTTTGTCATTGCCCTTCAGAGGATGCCTACAGAAGTTTAAATAACAACTTAAGGCCCTGACACTAAAAATGTAACAGAATTATATAAAAACTCTATTCAGATTTTTACTTATGTGATCTTTTCATGAGAAGCAAAGATGAGGACAGATCAGGAAGTCCTGACCTCAGCACTGGGCAGGTACACAAAGAATTTATTGCAATGCAGCTAAATTTTCTTTCAAAGCTTGCATCTATTTGTACACTGTCTCTTCAATAAAAAATTATCAACTATTTCACAAGACTTTAGACATTTTCATTTGCAAGGTCACTTGATTCTTTCTTTCTGGAACACTAAGCAATTTATCTGATTAAATAGCCTTATTCTTTATTATTCAATTAGGAAATTGTATTGACTAAAGAATATTGTACCAGAATATACTCTGCCATATTGTCATGGTTTAGCAACGGTACTCACCAGTTTTGTGTTCCTAGTGAGACTCTCCAAACCCCACTGTCACTTGCTGGAACCAGGACACATATTGCTTCTGTGATATCAGGAAAAAAAGTTCTACTTCTTTTAAAAACTAACACAAAAATCTCATTCTGTAGTGGACTTTAATCATTTGAGCTTGGTGTATTAGAACAAGGAAAAAATGCAGCAAACTGTTACCTACTGCTGTGGTCTGAGTGGAAATATGTGCTGCACCTATGAAATTTCAAATACAAGACGGAGATACATAAAGAGAAAAAATAAGTCATACTGGAAAAGAAAAGATTTGGCAATTGATGAGTTTTTGTTGTTTTCATATTCAGTCCTTTATGTTTGCATAACAATAAGCACTCTGCGTGCACATCATGTTTTCAGCTCATAGGGTAAGCCATTTGTTTCATTAAATTAGATCCTATTTTCATGCTCAGCACATTGATGAAAAGATGAACAAAGCACATATCACTGATTTGTAATTCTTGATTTCCAGTGGAGAGTTGTCCAGATGTATTAAATGAAGAGCCACTGAACCGTCCTTTTTCTATTTGTTATTTTTGAATAGATTTTATCCTTTTCCTTCTCACTTTCCCAAGCTTTCTTAGTTTTCTGTCTCCACCAACACCTTTCATTTGTTAGTTAGCAAACAAATAGATATGTGCATACAAACACAGAAATATACGTATTGTATTTTTTTCCAGTGACACCAGGAACCTTTTGATGATGATCTAAATAAATAATTTTAATATGTGTATGAATGTATGTTGTGTGTATTGTGCTCTATAAATATTCTGTCCTGTGTTTGCAACAGTTGTAGCAGTATAGACTTTACAAACAATCTGTTTGACCAGCAGATAAAGAATACTATAGATCTTACAGAAAATTACTTTTTTTTCTCCTTTTTTATTTTTTTTCTTTTCCTGTGTCTAAATCATTAATCCTTCCCTGGGTAATACTTTCCTCTTGCTAGGAAAAGAAAACAAAATAAAACAAAATATAAACCAAACCACAGGAACCTTATTTTACCATATGAAGGTCTTAAAATAGCACAGATACTTAGACACCTGACCATCTAACTTCTTGCTGTGCAGGTAACTGAAGTGGAATCTTCTTTCTTTATATTAGCGTTTGATCCACTAGCTATTTTTCAAAATAAATTAGAACTGAAAACATTTCAATCATCCTGGTGTGCTCTAGCTATTGTAAGCATCAGCTGCATAACTCTTTTCAACCAGAGACAATCTCTGAGCCCTCTTCAGGGATAGTCTTAGGCAGGTAGTCAGACACAGCTTTTATAAATCACTCTAATGAAAGTGGCACTTTCTTTTTTTACAGAGTCCCTTCTCCTGGTTGTTTCTAAGCGTTCCCTTGTATCCCTAGATAGAATGAAAATATTTGTTTGTTCTAAGTGCTTATCTTTGTCCCCAGTTAATTTAATAGTAGGAACTATCTCTATAAACAAAAATATTACAGTGATGACATTCCAAAATCTTAGCTGCAAATTAGCATATCTACTGTCCTTTATATTTTGTTTTCCAGATGAAAATAAATGGGTGAATTATGATGGGAAAATATACATCATTCATCAATAAATTTGTTGAAAGTATGTCCTTCCACTGAAGATTTTCCATTTACATTAGAAAAAAGAGTGTTAGCTACAGTTTCTTCTGTTGCTTTTGCTTAGAAACTAGAATAAATGGTGTAACTATGATGTCAGGAACATGGCTAGTAATAGACCCTCCATTACCTCAGTCTTAAACCCCATTCTTCAAGACTATTGCAGGAGTTTTTAATAACTAATTTTGCAACACTTTTGTTTAAGGTCACATTGCAGCTGTTACCACAAGTTACCTTACATGTGTAAGGTACATAGACACACGAGCACTTTTTAGGAAGGACAGTAGGACAGTATCAGAAATTAAGAAAAATCTCAGGTAAGTAAATATAAGAGATTAATAGCAATAGCGTGACTTAGGCATATTTTCCAGGATAACATTTAGGTTAGATAATAGAATTTAGTTTAAGCAGTTTATTGATGGAAGGTTCCATCTAGTCTGTCAAAAGTACAGACCAACTATCACAAATTGGACAAAGGCAAAACATAAAACAAATGAACAAACAAAAAATCAGGTTTGCTTCATGCTTTAAGATATTTACACACTTTTGAAGACATTGTAGGCCATCTATATTCAGATTTTATTTTTATTTGGTGGACTGTAATGATGAGAAAAGGAGTCTAAATATGCAAAACCAAATAAAACATAGTTGCAATGAAGTTTCTCACTCATGATCTCCAAAGCATATATGTAGTTGTCATCATCACATCTCACAATTATAACTGCCTACATAAGTCACAAGTGCTCAGGGTTTACCAAGAGCCAAACAGGCAGATGGATCATTCTTTGTATATGTGTCTACATAGTTTTACTCTTACTGCATACCATTGATCATCTGCAGGCTTTTTTGAACTGCATGTTTGTCCTTTTTGAAGCCCACAGCAAGCTTTATAAATAGGAGAGCAGAAGAGTGGGCTGAAATACAAATGTGGTGTGCGTCTCTGTATGCACTTGACCCAGCTTCAATGGGCATGACACTGGATACATGCACATGTTATCATGTAAGCTTATTCTTTAATTCGTGGTAAGTCCCAGCTTGTACATCCACCACACTGCCTGCATTTTGATATGGATTGGAATTCAGCTTTGGAATGTGACGGTTGGCATGCTGATAAGGGAGCTTGGTTGAAATATATGAATATAAGAATATTGGTACGAGGTCAGACCAACTGGGGTCTACTCAAGTATACGGATTCTAACAATGGGCACAAGTCTGGAGGGCATGATACAAACTAGAAGATGCCAAGAATCTAGATCTCTCCTTATCATTCTCCTCTCCTCCAGCTATTTCCATTTCAGAGGCCTGCTGAGCCATATGACGGGATTTCGTGTTTAAAAACGTTGATAGATTTCTTCTGCACAAACTTGTTCAATCTCCCCCAAAGTCCACGAAATTTTTTAGCATAAAAAAAAGTTTTCAGCAAGAATTTGCTCTTGTCTCCTGTCTTGAATAATTAACTATCACTTCTCACTTGTCTTGAAAACAACAGCAAAAAGTGGTTCCTGTGAGTTTCATTTGACTGTATCTTGTTCTTCAACTTTAAGACTGTGTTTAATCTCTGCCCACTGTCTTCATATCACTCAAGACTTTTTAAATTTCCATCACATCCTTCCCCCATGTTGACTCTTTTCCAACAGAAGACTTCAAGCTTACACAAGGTTTCCCTGTATGAAAGCTGTTACAGACAGTTGAACATTCTTGTCACCTTTTTCTTCACTTTTTCTAGTTGCACTTCCTGCATTTGAGATGAGAGGCTCATGACTGCATAAAATATTCTAGGATATGTCTGAACCCTTGACTTTATGTAGTGGAACAGTGATCTCTGTTTTGCTCTCTATTACTTTCTTTATAATTCCAACATTTGCTTTATGATGGCTACTGAGTACCAGTTGACATTTCAGTACACATCTCTTTCTCAGCAATAAAAAAATTGCTCCTGACTGGCAACAGTTATCTCAGTGCAATTTTATGTGAAAGTAGGATTGTCTTTTCTTCTTTTGTCATCCACTTACATGCTGAAATTCAACTGACTTTTTTTTTTTACTCTTTCACTTATCTCATAAAAACCTTCTGCAATTTTTTCTAGTCAGACCTCATGCTACCCTGAATAATTTAGTGTCATCACCCAGCTTTCTTACATCACTGCTCACTCTGTTATGCAGGTCACTGATAACCATATTAAGCAGAACAATTCCCTGCACATATCCCTGTGGAATTCTACTGCTGACCTCTCTTCACTGGGAGAATTGACTATTTACTTCATTCTCTGTTGCCTGTTTTATAACCAATTATTTAGCCAAGTTATGACCTTTTTATTTGTTATACATGACTGCTTAATATCTAAATCCAAATAGATTATATCAATCAGATCAGCTTTACCCCTATGCCTGCTGACCCTTTCAAAGATCTCCAATAAATTTTCAAGGCAGTAGTTCCCTTTGCAAAAGTAATGCTGACTTTTCCAAGGTAAAGTATATCTATTCACATGTACAGCAATTCCATTCTTAATAATATTTTCTCCTAATTTTCCCGCTGTAGACGCCAGGTTTACAAGCCAACACACTTGTAAATGTCCCCCAGAATTAAATTTTTTTTTCAACTGGTGTTATGTTTGCCATCCCCCAGTCTTCAGCAAAGATTAGATATCAGTGTTAGTAATTCAGTTACTTCATCTGTGGGTTTCTTTGGAAACTCTAAACATTCTACGCTCCTATCAGGTTGGAGCTGCACTTCACTTTGACAGTTAATTCCATAACCTCTGCTATAGTCACTTGTGTCTTAAATATATCTTTTGGAAAGTCACTGCAAAGAATTGAGAAAAATAAGAATTTTGCATGCAGATGGAAAACGAGAAAGTTGATTCCACCCGAAAAGTCTCACAATTCAATACAGCCCTCTAAAAGACAGAAAGCTCAAGGGTGCTTTTTTTTCCCCTTTTAGCTAACACATTTAGCTTTCTATTCAGTTCAGAAGTTTACTGGAGATGTAACCTCATCTTTCTATGCAGTTACCAGGTCCACATATGATGTAGCCTGATGTGGCTAAAATATTTTTCATATTTTGGCATTTCAAGCCTAAGAGATGATCTTTTTACTTGTCTTTCTCTTCTGTAGTTACCAGATATATAAGCAGTATTAACTAAATGAGAAACATTTTCTTATCTAGAGCTTGCTTTAAACATTCCCTCATTCTTTAAAATAGGTTATTTTAAAATACTGCTGCTAAATTCTGCTTGTTCTCCTTATGCAGCAGAACACAGTACAGCCTTATGCAAGCAACAAGTAACTCTAGAAAATGAAAAATTACTGGTAAAATAATAAAGACTTGATAACTTTATGCTAAATGGCAACACCAACAATATGGAAAAATAATTGCATGCATGTACAGCTTACAGAAGTACCTTTTAACCTTGCTGCAGTAACTACTTGCAGTTTCCTGCCATGAAAGAGGTTGGTTTAAGGTGGTGTCTGATGTTCCATTTGTTTTGGAGTAAGCGCTCAGCCAGTTAGGTACTTCAGCTCAACTGAAATACCTTAATTTACTCAGTTGCAGTAACCCATTTATATTTATAGGCTTTGAAACAGAAAAAAAAAACTGTTCTGATGAAAAGAATATGGTTTGTAACAGTTTCTACTCCAAGCTCTAATACATTAGGAGAGACTGCTTTGTCAGCAGATGTACTGCAAAGTGGAATATGGACAATATATAGTCTAAGGCCACGTTATTTTAGCAGTCATCTTGTTACTGCATAGCTCCATGCACTCTGCATTCTCCTCTCATTATAATACTTATTCTATTCAACTATAAACTCATTAGGCTCTGTCAATATGACAAGCTGTCCATTTTACCTCTCTCAGCTATTTGGATATTTGCTAATAAACATCTTTTCTTATTTCACATCCATAAGTCAGCATAAGTAATGTATGACTTCAGCCATCTTGTATGCCACAGTAATTTGGCCATTGGCAATGTGTGACAGTCTGCATTTTGATCATCTGGCTGAAACAACACATATTTTTAACCATATTTTTCTATACATTGCCATTCTGCACTTTCAGTTAAACCACTTGCAATTAAATTGTGGCTAATTTTGAATAACACGCTCATAAATTCTTGTTCTCTATAGTTCCAGAAACTTCACAAAGTTGAATTGAAAACGGAAGCTGTGTTCTCACAAGTTATGATATTCTTACATCCATATTTCTGTGCTTATATGCAAATTCTGGAATTTCACCAGTCTTTTTCAACCCCTGAAAGGGATCTATAAAAAAAAAAGGTGTTTTCTGTTTGCACTTGAATATCCAGCACCCTTGTCTGGCAGGTGTCTCTGCCCATGGCAGGGTACTTGAAACTAGATGATCTCTAAGGTTCTATGATTCTATAAAATTGTAACTGCTGAAAACTTTTTGGAAGCACAATAAATACCAAATATTTTATCTTCTAGGTCCTTTCCTTTTGTCTTGTTAACTAAGAGACATGTTAGACTTTTCATTTTAAGGTGTGAAAACATAGCTGAGTACCTTGGTATTGTGGTGACTGTGTCTTTAAGATCCCCTGCTGGGAAGGGTTGTGAAAGAAATATTCTCTAATTTCAACAGTTTTAATAAAGCAGAAATCACATACATTCTGTACAAGATATTTAAAATTATCGTTTGTAACTTTTGATAGAGAACAAGTGAACTTGTCTCCTCTAATTAAAGTATCTTGGTCATGGAAGTAGGGGAATAGCTGCTGGGTAAAACCAAAAATCTGAGAAAGAAGGATTATAATTGTTTCTTAGCTGTAATTTAGGCATTAAGTAAAAGTACAGCTTGTCATAGAATTTTTAAAATTTGGAAAAATGCCCAATTAACTTGAGAAAAGTGATTTAGTTTGGTTTATAAACAAAGATCACTCTTTTCAGCACTCAAAGATTACTTTTGATATAAATTATTTCTACTTAAGCATGATTTGAATTACTTAGGCTAAAATGCTAATTATTTGATATTGAATACATTGCTGTATTGTTTATTTTCACTTAAAATAAGCAATGCCTTATTATTGGTGATAGTGACAATTGATGTATGATTACCCTTGTTCAAACGTTTTCATAAAAATATAAAATACTGAGATAACTTTATGTATGTTGTTAACCGTCCTGTAAGCTACCTGTAGAGGTTAGTTGGTCTTTGTGTCTCCTATACAAAACACAAGATTTTAGAGTTTAGTTCAAAGCAATAATTTGCTTCTTTTTATTCTGACATCTCAATAAGATATTTTATGTATGTTTTTTACTGAAACAGACACAGTGTCTAGATATTAATTATAAAACTATGAATTATGTGATTTTTTTTAGAAATTCATGATGTCCAAATTAACCAGAATGTTGCATTTCCTGCTTTTAGAGCACTTGATTACTGAACTGTGACAGTTCAGCTTTCTAAATGGACCCACCATTGGTTATAAAAGGTGCTGAGTCCAGACTTGGTGAAAACAGTCTGATACTTAGTTTTCCCTCCCTAAAGAATGAACATGTTACCAAGAGCCTCAAAGTGTGCAGGAATCAAAATTATCCTTTCAAAACAGTACAGAAGACCTCTGTGAAGAACTGGAAGACGTGTGTTTTCTGGAATTCTGGTCATTCAATTTAGGAACAGCGTGGCTAAATGGTATGTTGTTCTGGCAGACTCTCTTGGAGATCCCAAGCTGAGCTTGTGTGATCTCTCTGCAACCAATGAAGAGATGCTCTTGTCTTCAAAGAGCAATTCAGGGTATTTGAAATCCTGAATCTCCTTCTTTCATCAATGCTGCATGAAAACTCATCATATCCACAAGATCATTTGATCCTTCTCTTCCCAGGAAACATTTTAAAGCTATATAACAGGGAGCACAGACTATCCTGGTTAACATTCTGTAGAGCTTAGAAACCTGAATTTCAGTAGTACTTTGACATACATGCCACACTAGTGGCTGCAGACTAATCACTTATGCCCATCAAACATTCCAGACAGTGAGTCTTTACATAGGGACTGATGCGCCATCATGTTATTGAGATCTCTGGTTATTTCAGCCACAGCGATGGTGCTGTCCATCATCTACTAGGCAATGTCATAAGAATGAAAAACAAGAGAGAAAGACAGCTAATTCAATAATCCCCTTAATTTTATGATGATCATATTCCTTTCACTCACTTGAGGAAATGCACCAGTTAACATGCTAAAGACCCTCGTAATAACTTCTCTTTTGTAAACAACGAACTGGAATTTCACCTAGAATCATGCAGGATGGTTTGTGAAACATATTTCACCCCAGCAGTCATACAAAAGGGTCCTGACACTACTACAATTTGACTGTTGTTCAAATCACTGCCCTCTGAAAGGGAAACATGACCTGTCTCTAAATCACAGCTTTTATCCAATAACTGACTAATGTGAAACATGTAAACAGCCTGAATCAAGGGCCTGGGTAGCAGGACAGGTATTTCTTCAGCTCCGTGTGTTTTTGAGGAGTGTATCTTGTCAATGGGGAGTTGAAGTTGAAATGTCTTGTAAGGAAAATTGAAAGCAGCTCCAGCTTCATGGGGGAGCTCTAATCAACTGGCAAAAGCAGCACCAAATTCAGTCTCCAAGAAAGCATTGGGACCATAGCTTCTCTGTTTTGTGCTAAGTTTGATAGTGCCAGCACTGAAAGAGCATTCTGCACACACTTTAAACCTTAGGCCTTTCACAGAAATTCCTCTTGCAGTTCAAAATAGAACCAGAAAATAGAGTTAAAAAAAAAAATTAAACCCATTCTGCACACACAAAAAAAGAACATCTTTAATTAAAACCAAACTCTGGAGTCTCTGTTCTGATTCTGCACTGTAATCAGAATATACAACACTTTGTGTCCATCTGGACTAATACAGGAGTTCCGAAATCTGGTTGCATCACAGACACATTGAGAATCCACAACCAGAGTAGTATCCAAACTCATCCTTAATACATCAGTCAACAGCATCAACAAAAGACAGGGATATGGTTGCTGAATCCAGAGAAAAAGATTTTTTCCTCACCATAATAAAGGAGAAAACGTTGTCAAACCATGGTACAAAAACATGGTTTCCTGTTTCAAAGCATAGACACGTCATGTCTATGGCAGCTAAAATAAAGATTCGAAGACTTATTTTCTATTTTGCAAATACACACATACACAGAAAAAAAAAAAAAAGACAAAGCCAAGACGTAAAAGGCACTCAGGGTTCAACAGGAAACCTTTTAGCAGCTCTTGAGCCAGTCATTATTCCTATGCTACGTGTTTTCTTTTGCATCCCATGTGTACTAATGACAGATTAACAAGGCACATAGGTAGAAGTGGGAGTCTGAAAGCCAATTAGATGCTGTGAATTTTCACAAACGTGTCAAAATATGAGAAGTGACTGTGCTAATAACTCAGTGCTGATACACTGGAGAAAATGAGCGCTCAATAAAATTTGTTGCTTTTATTTGCCTCCTTGAGGAGTGACGATGTGGCTGCTGCACACTGTGAAGCATAGAAGTACATGTACAACACAGACAAGTGTAGATATATCTTCCAAATCAGTATTTTAAGTTCAACTTCCAGTCCTCTGCTTAACAATAAATATTGCTTCATATGTCATACTAATATGAGTTCCAGAGTTTTTTCTCATTATTTTTTTATTACAGTAATGTTTTGAAGACATAGATGGAACCTTCTTGAATGGGTCTTTTTAATAGCTATTACTTGTCTGTATAAAATTGTGGAAAACTGAGAATAAGTATCCAAGGAGGATACTTCTAAAAAAGCATCAAGCTTCTTTACAACCCAGTCCTGGAAATAAATTTTGTGAATCAAATGCTTTGGCTTTATATTTGACCTACAGCCTTCCTGGCTCACTGACAGTCACCCTGGGGAGGCAGAAAAGGAAAGATGGGGAGGCAAATACTATTTGGCAGACCATTTCTAAGCTAATGTCAATTTTAGTTTTGGCCAGAAGTGCAAAAGTGAAACTGCCAAGAGCTTTAGGGTGAAGATGCAGGAAGAAAAGATTTATTTTAGATTTTGCAAAACGGTAGATTTCTAGCACTGTCTTTTAAAAAAAAAAAATCCCAAATAATTTTGTAGAAGCACTTAACTGATCCCTGTTCAGTATAGATGACTGTCTTTGCCAGTGGAAAAGTTTCTGTGAGTGAGATGTGGACTGATTCCAGTTAAGTGTCAATAACTCTGTACAAAAACCTAAGTGTAGTGGTTCACCTCTCCAAAACTAACAGATAAATGGAAATTTTCTATTGATCCTTGCAGCAATAGAAGTTCCCATGACACTGTCCTTTTGAAAGACAGAAAAAACAGGACTTGAAAGAGAAAAAGTCAGACCATTCATTTTCCATGTAAAGGTGATAGACTAACCCATTACCCAGACAGTGCATGTTCTATTTATTTAAAGTAGCTCACCTTTTTGTAGATTCAGAAAGCATTTAGCAAATTTGGGGGAACTATGTAAACAACAACAAGGACTTCTCTTCAATATTAACACATCACTGGGTGGAAATGTTCCAAAGGTAGCCTTGAACCTCAGCAGGGTGGATTGGAGGAGGAGTGATGAGCTCCAACACTACAATTTTAATTACTAGGAAATCAAAGTTGTACATCAGACATGGGATTTTTCTCCCTAAATCAAAAGGACAGCAGCAAAACATTCAGCTTTGTGCTAGATGAGGAAAGCATCTTCCCTGTGGAATGCATGATCTGAAAATGCATCCGAAAATAACCATGACAGCAGCATTAAAAAACACACATCTGTGAGCTTTCAGCTTCCTCCTGTACTGACTTGGTGAAAGGTTAAAAGGAGGCACACAGAATATTTCTAACAAGCTGTCCATATATTTTGCAGGTTGATGTCATCTTTGGTATTGAATCCAACGCTGTGAGTTTGCCAATCTTACATAAGGAGAAAGAAGAGGCTATCTTTTATAATGACTATTGAATTTTTTACTATAGAAAGTGTTCTCACTTATTATCTCGTCTAACTGGGTCACTGTGTTAAAACAAAGTTCATAGATAAAAGGGTTGGGTTTTTTTCACTGTTTAGAAAAATCAAAAATATAAATCTGCCTTTATGAAGCCAGCTCATAATAAAGCAAGCAATAGATTTATGTTTTATGCCTAATATGTCTTAATGTTAGGAAGGCTAGAGGGATGTAACAGTCTTAAAAGGCAACGGTAAGTATCAGCTTAGAACTAATAAAAGGAAATTTAAGGTGAGCCAACCACTGTAAATATCATATGTATTTATCTGCAGAGCTTTGCTGTCTATCATTCACTTTCTGAACATTACCAGAATACATAAATAAAATTGAGTATTCTTCATTTCAATGGACTCGATGATGATGAAATTTCATTTCATATTGACAGAAAAGGATAATTTCATTCATATGGTCCCCTCCCTGACACAAATGTTTTTGAATGGAAACTTTCTTGGTTTCAGTTTGACATTTTTTTCTTTCAGGTTATACCAAATGCACTGACATTTCTGGCAACAGTTCAGTGGTTCTGATGGTTGTTTTTTTTTTGCCATTGCAAAAATGACAAAATCTCTCATAAAAATATTATAATAGTTAAAAATTGAAAAAAAATGCAGTTATATGTTTGAAAGTCATTAGGTAGGCGCTTTCTGTAGATGAGAAAGCTCTTCAGCCAGAGTGTCCAGCTTAGAAAGGTATCACATACACCTGAGCTCACCTGCCTTCATCCCAATGGAGTGGAGAATCCTTTCCAGTAATATTAGAAGCATAATACTTATAGCACAGGTATGCCATTAGCATGTCTTTATGGACATCCACCTTTACATAGAAGACTGCAAAATTCAAATCTCAAGTACTGTGTTCAGTTTTGGGTGTCTCACCTCAGAAAGTACATTGAAATGCTGGAATGTGTCTGGAAAAGGGCAACAGAGCTGGTAAAGGGTCTAGAAAATATATCTTATGAAGAACAGTTGAAGGACTAGAGTTGTTTAGTCTGGAGAAGAGGAGGTTCAGGGGCGATCTCATTGCTCTCTGCAACTACTTGGAAGGAGGCTGCAGAGGTGTAGGGGTCAGCTTCTTCTGACAAGAAGAAAGTGAAAGGATGAGACGAAATGGCTTAAGTTGTGCCAGGTTATGTTCAGATTAGATATTGGGGGAAAAACATTCACTGAAAGAACTTTTAGACACTGGAATAAACTGCCCAGGGAGTGTTCAAGAGGCGTCTGGATGTGGCACCTGGGGATATGGTTTAGGTGTGATTAGGGTGGTGCTGGATCGACAGTTGGATTAGATGATCTTGAAAGTCTCTTGTAACCTTGATGATTCTGTGATTCTGTGAACATGATTAAAATATATCTGCCCAGAAGGAAGCATCAAAATGCTTACCCACTCAGGAGTGTACAAAGTAATTATCATCCAGTAATGACTATAAAATTAAGAAAATATGTTTCATTTTTGAGCCGCAGGCTAAGTTTAAGTATTCATTGTCTGAGACGAAGTCTGAAGAAGTCTCCAGCATTGATACAGATATTTTTAATATTTTGCTAGAGGCTAATTTTTAAATAACTGACTGACTAATTAGTAGCATCAAAATGTGGAACTCTGCATCACTTTTGGTATCTACCTACTGCCATAAATAAAACTTATCATATGCTGTGACAGTATCTTCGGTGCTGAGTCGCTCTTGACTGCTTTATGAGTGAAGGCAAAGGACAGTTTTCAGAACTGATATTCTATGCAAAAAATGCATCAGATGTAGTCTTCAGATTGCCCAAGTGCCCATGGTCAAACAATTGTTTTCTTGCACTATGCTGAGCACAATGAAAGGCTATTCTGCTCTAACCTGAGCTTTTGGAAATTCTCTTAAGGAAAAAGGAGGTGCATATGCAGTTTCTGGCACCATCTTCTCTATTGCAAACACCTTCTGTCATCACCTTATCTCACCTCCTTTCTAGGATTTTTTTTTATTCTCCCTGCTTCTGTTTACTTTTGTTGTAAGCTATTTTTTTCTTGGAAGACTGTGTTTGACTTCTCTGCTCTGCCAGCTCCTTCTGGGTAAGGCCAAAATAAATCATTAGGAAGTCAGAGTCAAACAAAGCCAAACAAATAATCTACAGTCAGTGCTTAAACATGTCTAAAAAAATAGGAATGACTCCCCATTTGTTAATTCCTAGCAGGCTATTCTATCTGCAGTGTTCCTGTGCTATGAAGGCAGCATAATAAAGGGAATCTCCCTTCCTGCTTTGAGTCTCTCAACCCTTTTCATTCTTTTTTTCCAGGAACAGTGGAAAGCACAGCCTAGAAGAGGTAGACTATACTCTGCCTTCTTCTGGGATTTCTTTGGCAATTCAAAAGTCTGTTGTTAGACTTTATCTACAGGCCTTCAATCCACTAAGTTCTACCCTGCATCACTGAGATGCAAAGAAAAGACTGTCACTCAAATGACACTTACTCCACATTGTCATATCATCTCCTAATTGCAAGAAAATAGCATTATTTTTACTCAAATTAATAGACAAACAAGCAAACCAGCAAAAAAAGCACAAACAAAAATCCAAAACAAACAAAAAAAAAACCAACAAGGCAAATGCTTAAAGTTTAGGACCTGAAAACCCACCACTAACTCATTTATTCATCAGCAAAATACAAGAGAAGAACGCAATTTAGTGTCTTTGTAACACCATAGAGTAAACTCAGCCTGGAAAAGGGTTTGACTGTCTATTTCTTATGTCAAATTAAAGTGATGTATCAAATTAATATAACCAATTAGCATAACTAAATATTCCAAGGATTTCCAACACAATTTTTGGTTTGTTTTTATGGGTATCTCACAGTCTTAAAATGTACTTTCCTCTCCCAGTAGCACTGTGAGGTAGCAAGGTATTATTAATTCCATTTCACAGATGGAAAGGGAAGCTCAGAGTGCTGACATGGTGCTTTCTGTGCATTGACATTCAAGTATGGCAAGATCCATGGGTAATTAGGACACATGGCCTATAAAAATGTCATGACAGTTCCAGGGTTCAAACACCAGCTCAGGTACAGCAAATCTAGTACTTCTGTGGGTTGTTGCCTTGTACAGGTGTGGTGGCACTGAAAAATTTGCACAAAATAGGAAACTGAACTTGGGCTATGAAAATGAGAGTCAATACTCTCAGTGTCAGACCATTCCTTCATTTTATGGTGCTGAATTATGCCAAGGGAATATAACAAATGGCAGATACTTTGGAGCTGTTCTTTGGGCTCATCACTACTTAAGAGAAACAGGAATGACAGTAGGTGTATGTTACAGAAATGCCGTCTCCTTTACAAAACGAACATAGAAATAACATAAAACTTTAAATAGAATTTCTCAGTTAAGTCTTGTTCTACAAAATCCCCAAGTCATTTATACTAGTGAGAATGAAAAAAAATAGACCAGAGCAATAGCATTTTGTATCCACTCTACAACAGTATGACTGACAACAGAAGGCAGAAGGAGAAAACAAATTAGACCCTCTGTGTGTATTACATTGTTTTCCATAATTGAATGCTAATAGCTTTCACATTTATTCAATTCACAATGAGCAGGTACATAAAATATCCCAATGTAGTTTGCCCTACATGGTCACTTATATTTTCAAATAAAATGGTCTGCAGACATTTCTAGTGAAATTCGGGCCACCTCATTTTATTGATTTTCCAGCAGTCTAGTGAAATCAATGGACAATTCTGCTTAGTAATCAATAGCACTATCTGACCATTAGCTGGTATTAGAAGAGAGATCCAAACATCTGATAGGAATAGCTAATAGCACACACATCCCTTTAAAGCTGTGCAGATCCAACCACAGAAGTGATGTCAACTTTATCTCACATGAAAAAGCTACTGATAGAAAAGAAAATAATGGCATAAAAAATGTTCTTATCACATCACTTCTTAAATAAGGTAAATCATCAGAAAGTAAGTCATCAGGGCTTTCTGTAAAGAGTAAGCATTCCCCAATATAAGAGGGACATGGAGCTGTTGAAGTGAGTCCAGAGGAGGGTCATGAAGATGATCAGAGGGCTGGAGCACCTCTTCTATGACAGTCTGAGAGAATTGAGGCTGTTTAGGCTGGAGAAGAGAAGGCTCCAGGGAGACCTTACAGCACCTTCTCATACCTAAAGACATCTATGTGAGAGCTGGAGAGGGACTTTATCAAAAGTCATGGAATGACACGACAAGGGGTAATGGCTTTAAATGGAAAGAGGGTAGGTTTAGATTAGATATGAGGAAGAAATTCTTCACTATGAGTGTGGCGAGACAATGGAGCATGTTTCCTAGGCTGGTGGATATCCCACCCTTGGAAGTGTTCAAGGCCAGGTTGGATGGGGCTTTGAACAATCTGGTCTAGTGGAAGGTGTCACTGCCCATGGCAGGGAGGTTGGAACTGGGTGATCTTTAAGGTCCTTTTGAACCCAAGCCACCCTGTGATTCTATGACATTAAAGGCACACCAAAATCTGTATAATTTGAGATTAGCAGTTGCTGTTGAATATCTTACCCATTTCTATCAGCAACAGGAATCTATGGGCAAAACTTTGGACCCATTAATCAAGCCCCAAGTCTAGGCAACTTAATTTTGTGCACTTCTCACTTTCAGTTAATACTAAGAAATAGAGCTAACAGGGTTCAATAACCCTAGAAACAGACAGGATTCACCAGATGGACTTGGAAGTCACACCTTGCATTGCCAAATGTATGTGTTTTCAGGAGTTGTGATATTTTTAGCCACACTGCTTCCCTTGAACTTTGCTGAGTTTTGGATATTTCAGACAACATTTGATGCAGTAAAAAAAAAAAAAAAGAAGAAAAAAGAATGCATGTGTGTGCTACAGTTACTTCAAGCAGAAACATAGATAATTCAGCTTGTCCCAAAGATAGAGACTTCCTGAACAACATTTCAGATTCAATGCTCAGTAGGGCTAGATTTTATGAAGAGCGACTAAAGCATTTAGACATCTGCTGAAACTGAAGCAAGAGGATGTTTAAAGCTATCTCAGCTGTCTTTCTTATGTATTGTATTAATTTCTGCATGGGCATGGCTGGGATTTTGCTGATATGGAGATAGAAAGAGCTAAGAACCACCCTTGGTTTACCCACAAACATTCAGCAGTACATTTGGGAAAATATTGGGTACAATATGTCTTCCCTTGGCCATGCACTGATCCATTGATTACTGACAGCCCAAAGAGCTGTGTTGAAACCTCTAGCAGAATTCATAAATTACATCTACCCCATTCAGTACACAACCAGAAAGAAACTTCAAGTGCTCCAGATCTCATCTTGTACAACAGACAACAGATAGCAAAATGATAGCAATGTGCGATTTATTCTGAGTAGAGTATCAGTTTGAGCAAACAAGCAATACCAGGGAGCATAAGAACAAATTCTTGGTTTATTTGATTTTTAATTCCTTGATGAGTTTCATGAGCACTGGTCTGGAGGTGGGCTACTTTGAATCTGGCTTTTTATGCATAATTATCTACTCACTGGAAGAGGGATTATGATCTAGGCCTCCAAGGTAACAGCCCTAACATTCTCTTTCTCTGTTCCAATGAATAATTATTTTCCTAATAGTAATTATATTATGCAAAGTGGAAGAGTTTCTCTGAAATGAAGAATTATATCTCCATTGGGTCAAAAGTGCAAAATATAAAAAGGATTAAAGGAAAAAAGAAAGTCCTCTAGATATACCAATCCCCTTTTCTGCTATTTAACTTTCCTGGAACATGCATATAGTCCTTCAAGGGGCCACCCAAGCCTGGGAGGCACAGAGCATTCAGTGCTAAGCTGTGTGATACAGACTGGTCACCACAAATTCAGGAGCCTGGCACAGACCAGAGGAACAGTGCCAGGGCAAATGAGGCACACTAAATAGGCTCCTCTGAGGGCTATTCAAGGAGAACGCTCGAACCAACAACCCTTGGTGTGAAACCCGACAAAGTGGTTTAGCCAAAGAAACTCCCCTACAGAATAACTTGCAGAATGAAGAGGGTTATTGCCTGTAGGGATATAGTACTCTTCAAGGGAAGCAGGGGAAGGGAATGAAATTTACATTCTATGGTAATTTTGAGGGGACTGTGGGAATATTGACCACCAGGATCATCCTCCTGTACTCAACACTGGTGAGGCCGCATTTCAAATCTTGAGTTCAGTTTGAGGCCTCTCACTGTAAGAAAGACATTGAGCATGTCCAGAGAAGAGAAACAAAGTTGGGGCACAAGCCTAATGAGGAGTCGCTGAGGGAGCTGGAGTTGTTCAGCCTGCAGGAAAGGAGGCTCAGGGAGACCTTATAGCTCTTTAGAACTATTTGAAATGAGGTTGTAGCCAGGTGGAGGTTACTCTCTTCTCATGAGTAACAAGCAATAGGACAAGAGGAAATGGCCTTAAGTTGCACCAGGGGAGGCTTATACTGGATACAAGGAAAAATTTCTGCACTGAAAGAATGGTCAAGCACTGGAACAGGCTTCCCAGGGAAGCAGTCGAATCACTGTAGAATTATTTAAAAAACATTTAGATGTGGTGCTTACAGATATCTTCAGTGGTGCATTGAGCATTTGATGGTGCTGGGTTAATGGTTGGACTCAATGATATCAGGGCTCTTTTCTACTCTTAGTGGTTCTATGATTCTGTAAAATGCAAGAATTGTTATTGGATATTTGGGGAAGAATCAAAGGGAAGAAAAAGTAGAGGTCAGGATGGATAAGGGTGAGAACAAGAATGAGAAAATAGAGCAGAAAGGGGATAAAAAGGCTGCCTGAGAGCAGATAGGTTGCTGGTCTGTATCCTTGTCTGGCCTAGTCCTGCATCTGATCATCACATGTGACTATTAGGTCCTAGTCCTGTTTTCCATTCTGTTCTATGTCTATGTGTGTTTCCCAGCAACAGGAGAAGCGATTGTAGGTCACAGGAGCCCATGGGTTGTCAGCAAGTAGAGTGACTTGCATGCGTGTTTCCCTAAGGAATCGCAAGACTGCACAAGTGAGTACAATTTGCTGGCAAATTTCAAGCCAGAGTAACTGGTGAGGAGGGTAAGAGGTCAGGGAGACAGCTGTTGGGGAGCTGGGGCTCTGGATACTGGGCTGAACAGGGTACTGAAAGTTGACTCTAGGAGACTATAGTAGCTGCTGAATAGACTTGGGATTGTATCTGTGTATTGAGAAAGTTTGTTGCAGCATTTGGAGTGGGGCTGCAGCTATCAAGAGCCAGGGGTCTGTGCTCAGTACTGTGTAGACTGAATGCCTCAGGCCAGTTACTGAGTAAACCTTATTGTCTTCCTATATTTAGAGACTCCCATCCTGATGAGCAGAAAAGGAGGACCAGCTTCAGGCCATACCTGCTGGACATGTTTGTCTGGTGCTGTGTGCATTTCTGTGGATGCTGGTAAGGTACTGGGTGCAATGAGTGAGCATACCCCTTGGGAATAAACACTCAGCCTGTCTACTACTCGGACCAAAACACACGTAGCCGTAGCAACCTCCAGTCCAACAGGGTCCAAGATTTGCATGCCCCTGGAAATCTGATTTCTTGTTTGCTCTTTACCTTGCCTTGAAAGCTTAAACAGTTTCCTCTAACTCCTCCTGTTCTTTGTTTTTCTAGGGCTCAGCTCTGTGAAACTTTACATTCCTTTTAATCTATTTCTTCTGAGGTAAAAAAAGAAGGTGAAATTTAGTTTCATTCCTTGTATACATCAGTGCTAATTTACAATATTTAGGGTTTGACCCACCAAACCACCTTTGAACTTAAAATTGCACTTGTCACAATATACTCAAGGTCTGTTCCTTGTACAGCATCACTCACCAGGCAATTTGTCACTTGTTTGGAAAAGTAAAGGGCTGCAAGAAACATGCTCATGCAGTTTGCCATTCTGCACAGCAAGAGGAAGCAGTATGATTTTCCCCCAAAATTTGGTTTATTGAATTTGAAATTAAGCACATATTTGGAATTTTTATTAATTCTTTATTTTTGGAAATAAAAACCCTGTCAAGTATGAAGAATTTATGAAGTTATGGCAAATTTATGAAATGAACTGACAATCTCTTCCAAGTTTACCTTACACCTTCATTGAACATTTATAACTTTTTCCATTATTATAATGACTATATTTAATGTGTTGTCTTTTCCCCAAAATGACTAAATATCACTTGATATATCTGAATAAATGGCATGTATGTTCTGCTCATTAACTGAATTGTGCATGTCAGAGACCAGCT
>JAOXXN010000265.1:8297207-8307263 GCA_026770055.1 Myrmophylax atrothorax
CAGCCCCGGTTAGTACTGGGTGCTGTAGACAGTCCCGAGGACTTCACTGTCACTGTCCAAGCTCGCTTGGCAGTGGCAAATGGACCTGAGGAGTTAAACGGTGGGGCCAGTTCTGCGCACGGTGTGCCTCACCTAAAAAATCCCACGTGGGGAGAGCCCTTCCCAAATCTTTGTTTGTGAAGTCTGGCCATACATACATATGTACAATTACCTTCAAAATGTCTTCTAAAGTATTTTATATAAATGAGGTGAGAAACATGAAAGAATTTTTTTGTTTATTTTAAGGGCTGTGTGATATCTATGACATAACCACAGCTATATCATCTTTTTCCTTAACCTTATTGCATAATGCCTTTGCTCCTTTCCTTTATGAAAGTAGTAAAATTTCTGGTGCTGTTTTAATATCAGTTATATTTTTGGAAATTATTATTTTATTCTAAAACTTTTTTACCTCAGGAACACAGCATTTTCTGAGCGTGTTTTGGTAACTTCTAGAATCTCATTTCATGCAACAGAATCTAGAAGAAATTAATTCTATCATCTCTAGTTGTCAGGAAACTCCAAGCCACAGAATGACTTGGTCTGGATTATTTGCATCTTCATTTGTTGAGCTAGATACAAACAGAAGAAAACTTTACTCTTGGGATACTGGTCCCCTGGACACTTAGTGTGTTATATGCAGCCAAATTTCTAGATCCATTCTCATTTCTGCATTGTAATTTCCTCAGAATATTTAGTAAATAAAAAGGCTTTATTCCCAATATCTAGGACATTCCATGCATAAAGAAGTTCAAAGATACCTAATGACAGTTAAATATCTGTAATGAAGGCCAAGGACAGCCTCTTAATTTCTTAAACATAGCATTATGCTTACTAGAAGTATCAGGGAAAGATACTATCTCCTATTTCCTGCTACAAACTCTTCGGTCTCATTTCTCCTCCCCAAACTTCCTCCAAGGTTCACCTGCTTCCTATCAGCCCTGCCTCCAAAACTTGACCTCTCTTGAATTATCCCACTCTTCTTGCCACACTTCACTGCTACCTTCTGTTTACTTTTCCTTGTTTATACTCTCATAAGCTCTTTCATCTGCTAAGAGGCCACTTTGCTTCCACATCAAAGCATCATATAGTCTGTAGGACTGAAAAGCCTGAGGCTGAGCCACTCTTCTCACCTTCTGATCAGAGAGTAAGGGGTATGTGGCTTTCTAGTACAAAATTGCATGGATAAAACAACAGATGAAAAAGAAGAAAATACACATAATAAGAACAAACATTCTTTACTTCAGTAAATATTCTGTGGAAAAATCAGTCATGAGAAACTATGATGAGGAAACATATGATTTTGTATGAGAAGTGTTAGATTTGATCTCTCTCCTGCACAGAGGCAGTTTCACTTGTTGCAAAAGGCATTAGTAAATAAGTGTCTCCTAAACAGCAACTTTGCAACAAATTCAAGATGATGCTGAACAGAGGAATGCACTGGCACAGGATCCCATTGAAATGACAAAATACTCCACAGTAAAATGACGGCAATGATGCTCTCCTAAAAGTTGTATAAAGCATAATCTTCATATCCACAGAGGGTTCAATGTAAGAAATAATAAACTAGCATTTGTTTTAATTATATTAAATATTTTGATATCACAAATTTACTGCTGATGGTCAGTTCCACAGACTTTTGGTCAACATGTGCCAGTTTTTGCTCATCAAAGTTATATTGTGCCTTACCCATCCTCTAGTACTCTGCTCCTCAATACTAATACCATGTCCTTGCTGGTTGTGATGAGTGAGCTGAAATATTAACCTTTAAAGGTGCTGTACTGGAAGTCGTCTTCAATCAAATAAACCTACAATCACAACATCACAGTTCTTTCTCTTTGACACACAAATTCTCTATTACTCCTTTAACAATATTGTTATTAAAAAAAAAAGCTCTAATTTTTTTTCCTTCTGAGCAGCTTTCACCAAATGAAACCATATTAGAAACCTTGATGAAACATGAAATGGATTGATGATATTATAGCAACACAGGGTATTACAATAATGAGCTTGCATTTTTCACCGTTCCCATTATAGCCTTGGTATTTCGGGGTCACACTTGAGTCACTGTAGATTGTATTGCAATGAAACTATAATTCAAAAGTTTCTTGGTTACCAAGAGTTTTGCAAAGCAAACTATGTGAAAAAATTTGTTTGTTTGGGGTTTTTTATTGGTTGTACATATTTTTTCCTTTCTTTTTTCCCATTCCCTTTGGTTGATTTGAAAAAAAAAAACCACCAGTTTTTTGTAAAATACAGAATGTTCTTTGGGAACACTTCTACATTTCTGGGTATTTTGTGAGCATTTTGTTTGAAATACTGTAGATTTTTTCAGTTTAAGAAAAAAATAGCTACGAAACAGATGCACTAGCTATTTCAAAATAATCCCTCCCGCTACACCGACAGAAAAGTGCACTGTTGATTGCCACTGCTTAATATCGTCTCCCACACATTTAGAAAGCCATGATTTCCAGAGTGAAATATCCAGGACAGTTCACTGAAATGAGGCTTGGCATCCAGATTGCTTGCCTGGCTGTAATCACCCTCTGAGTTATTGAGCTTGTAAATCACATATCAAAACACGGGAACACATCAATTAATGTTCTACTGGAAACAAATCAAGGACAATCCTACAGTGTGACATTCTGCCAGTTTTATTTTCAATAGATGTGGGGGAGAAGCTGAAATGTTTGGTCACAGCCTTTATTTACCCAATCTGTCTTATATACTATTGCATAATGCTATCACAATATTAATATGCAAATTGCCACTCAAATAAAAGCCATGCTTTCCCCGTTGATTTTCAGCAGAGCTTCTGTTACAAAGCAAAATACTTAGCACTTATATTCCTTTCTCATCTTCAAAATGTCTTTAGTAAATTTTAATTAATCCTTTTCCTTTCAATTTTCTGACCCTGCATTAGGTTTGCTGCCTCCTTCAGCCCTGTACTCTCAAGGTTTTGTCCTCTTCTTGATGCCTTCCACATACTTTTCATGTCTTCAAAAATGATCTTCCTCTCATCTCTTTTTATGCCTAGAAACAGACCTCGGGAGACTGGCCAGAAGAAAAGCCTAGTCAAGGGCAGAAGAAGTTTCCAAGGTCAAAAAGAAACAAAGGAACTCTGTTTCCAGGGAATAACAAACACTGATCCCATCTAACACAGCTGCTGCTTTTTCTTAGCAGGTGCCTCAGTCTGGCCTCAGGCAATCTCTGGGGAGATGCTGAGGTGACTTCTCTATAGGACACCGCATAAGATGCAGTTTGGCTGGCCTCGAGGATAGTGTGCGTGGGCATCCAGTCCAAGGCGGCTGATGAGAAAATAGCAGTATCCTCTTGTGGAGAGGAATCGTCCTCAAAGAGGATTTCTGCTGCAAAGTGCCGTGTGGGAGGCAGAACTTGCTTAGGTCCTCTGGGAATTTCCCAGCTCACTGGGAAAATATTGATTGGTGTTATAAAAGGAAAACTCTCAGTCCAGATTTATACTCCTAAACATTGAGCTTCCCACCCTCCCTCTCTTTTTTTTTTCAGATTCTATTTTCAAATATTTAATTATTTTATTATACCCTGGATTATTTTTACTCACAGCAAGCTTTATGTAGATGTTTTGATGACAATTTCAAACACTGGACTACTAATGCCTACTAGCAGTTCAGGTGCTGTTTACCCTTTTGAAGATCAGTCAAAAAATTGGCATCACTTCTGACCTACTTAAACTCTAAAACCAAGATTCTATCAGTGCATGGGACAAATGCTTATCTGCTTCAAAAGGTTGTATTTCACTCCCACGGCACAGACGGGTTCATATGGGACATGGCAATGCACTTCCATAAAAAGGGAAAAATTTTGTACTCCTGGAGCCAGACATCTGCATTTTGAAGTAGGGCAAAGGCTTTCTGTACTCGAGGAAGGGAGAACTGGACATTTAAAGTCAAGTTTTCTATCATAGTTATGGTTGAAGATACAGCTCAGATTGTTATAGTTTTCATATGATATTTTAAAAGTCAGAATATGATAAATGATTGCTACACTTTTCAGTGCATCATCTGGATCTATCAGAATAAATCTCACCTTTTTTCCCCTCTGGTAGTTTCAAGTGACAATAATTTGTCATATATCAGTAATTTCTTTTATTTTCACTTTATTTTCTGATCTGTGTGGGGAGTAAACATCAAACTAGCCACATCTGCAGTTACCAGGACATTCTACCTACTTCTTAACAAACAGCATGTGTTGTATGAAGATAGAATTTAGAGATGACTCAAAGAGCACAGGTACTCAGGGTGTTAGCGGATATAGTATATACTGTACTCTGTTCTTGTAAATGTCCTGGGTAGAGAATGTAAAAAGCTGTATTTCAAATTCAGGATACACAGTCACATGGTTAATTTATGATTCACACAAGATATTAAATTTATTACTAAGCCTTTATAGAGACTATGTTTTTAAACCTTTTAGTTCTAAACCAGCATCGCCAGTAGTGTATTTGTATCTGGTAAATCTGTGGTGCTGGAGACAGGCATAGCCCCATGATTACTTGCACTGCATGCACTCTGACTTCACGGGACATTCTAGATTGTGCCAAAACCCACAAACTAGGACTAAACTTAAAAGGGTCAAATAAGAGCAGCTTGTTAACTTAAGTAATTGATTATTTAAGTAGTTTGTTATCTTCTGAAAACATTCACATTCCTCTGTGTCATTACTTTTTGTTTATCTTGCCCTGCTTAGGGGTTGGGGATTATATATATATTTACATATATATATATTTATATTGTCATTGTCCTCCTTTCAGGAGAAAAAAACCCCAACCAAACAAAACCAACTACTCAACTTACTTCCTTTCACATCCTCTTCAAAAAAAATCTCATAATTACTATGGAAACAGCTATTAAATGGGGAGTAGCAGTAATTAATAACATCTGCAAGTGCAATATGAATTCTACAATACAATTAATTCCAGCATTTGGAGAGTATTGTGCAGAGCTGCCCTTTGTTCCTTTGCATGGAACAGCAGAGCCAATTATAACAAGGGGGCTTCACATTACCAAAGTGGTATATTTTGGCTTATGAAATTGTTTGGACTATAGAGGCAGTATTAACCCATACGAATAAATGACATCATTATTACATAGTTTAATGGCACATGATTCTGGAAAGAATTAGATACCAATAGATATCATGGGCAAATGCAAAAATTACATTTTATACTTTCAGACAACATAAAAATACTCACTTGCTTCTGAAATAAGGGCAGAAGATTGAAATGTAACTTCTAAAACCATTCCTTAATTTGAGTTATAGAGACACAGGCAGATCAGATGTGGAAGTTTACCTACAGATGCTTTTATCTTTTGACTTTTCACTTTAAAAGTCAAATTGGAATTTTTTAAGACAACCAATTAAAGAATTTAAATAAATCATGAAAGAGATGAGTGAACTTATCTGCCTTTAGGCTTTATTGGAGAAGGAATATTATAAATATTTATTTGTTATTTTATTATTTCTTAAGGCTACTTGGCAAAAAGTCTACCATCTATCCAACTAGCTTCTCTCATTAGAAGCTAATGGATAAACAAAAGATTCACATGTTCCTTAAATCATTTCTGCAGCTGGTGTAAAACATGTAGCAGTGGCTGTAGGATCAGATTGAGGTACATTGCATTATACACGAGAGAGTTCTGCCTTCATCCTGAACGCAGATGCTGGGTCTTTAGCTCCTAAGCCAGAAGCTACGTGGTCTTTGTTACCTGAGCTAGTAATCTCTGCTTAGGGGCAAAGCACATTAGATGGGGCCTGACCCCAGCTAACGGGGCCACCACACTGATCCAGCACATGGCAAAGCCGTGTCAGCCTACAGTGTGCTCCCCTGACATACTAAAAGACTTGCTTGTTTTCTTTTTACTGTTTTGATTCCTTATTTGCTGTCTTTTAGAAATAAATGGGCAAGTACACATCGGTATGTGTAGACCAAACCTCTGTTGGTGTTTATGTTGCCCTTTTTCTTATCTGTTACCCTTCCTACTTACCTGCATCAATTCCTTCTCAGCACCCAATTTTTCTTCCCTTTACTATCTCATCTTCCTAATTATTTTTCCCTCCTTGTTGGTTTTCCTGTTTCACTTTGCTTTTCCTTACCTCTATTTCCTTTTTAAAATTTTATCCTCCTTTTACAATATTCGTATATAGCTTTGTCTTCATATCCACATGCATACCCCTTTCCTTCTTGATATTTACTTTCCCATTCTTAAGTATTATTTTTTCCTCTATTATCTTTCATTCTTACTTTTTCATCTCCCTTCCCAATATGCCTTCTAAGTTACTTTTGTTCTCACTACTACTTTATAAACCAAATCAAACAGGAAATGGATACCACTTCAGCAAACTATTTTAGGATAGAATGCACCATTTTGTGGAGGTGCTGGTCTATGCCCACTGACTGACTACAGCTGGATAAGACAAAAGGAAACCCTTTTTTCATTGTAGGCAGTCCATGTGTATCTCAGAAAATTCAGAATGGTAACAGCAATAACTATGTTCCAAAAGCAAGGAATTTGGTTGCAATCTTCCTACTAAGCTTTAGCTTACCCTGTCGAACTTAAAAAGCAGTGTCAGTAATTGAATGGCTCAACAGCACCCATTCTTTTGAAGGAATATTGCTAAGTAAAGTATCAACAAAAAATCCTGAATGCAGCTTTTGTGATCACTTTGTTAATTAGGTAAAATGGGTTAAGCAAGAATGAGATATTGAGGTGGTTCCACTCCATTTGGCCGAAAGTGGTTTGCTGTGATTATTCTGATCGCCATCTCAGAGTGTCTGTCTTCTCCTTCCAGTGGGTCAATGAATCTTTAAGTCCTATAAAGTTTCAAGACACCAGATTTGAGGAGAGTTGCACTCTTACATTTAGAAAAACACTTACTGGTGTAAGAATGCATCTCACAGGGTAAAATGATGGAGGGAAACTGTCTGATTTAGGTGGTGAAAGAAGAAATACATATATATATATATACACACACACACACACACACACACACATATATATATATAGGGTTTCAATAAAGAACTGTATCTGCTTAAAGTCAATGGAGGGGATGGAATAAACTAACTTAAAATATATTATGAACTAGATAGAAGATAGACAAGGTTGCACAAAAATGTTGTGTCACTTAATCACAACCCTTTAGAAAATATATATGTTGTTTGTATAAGATTGCCCTTTAAAGTTACATTTCTTTAAAAGTTCAGAACATACCATGGTTTAAAATTTATAATTGAGAGTTTTCTCCAGCAAGATTACTGACACATGATTTTCTGTGAATAGCGTAACAACATAAATATGAGATTTACTAGGAGTACATCTACATTACACTGTGAAATACAGCACAGTGATACAAACTAAGAACTTCATTTTCCTTTGAAACTTGGAAGCATAACAACTATTCTAAAAGGAACACAGAGCCTTCCAGAACCAAACTAACATCTCCACATAGTGCTACAGTGTCCTGCTTAGACATACCAAGACCAGTGATAGTTGATTAAACCTTGCATTACGCCTTCTCCTCAAACGGCTGCCATGATTTAACTCCAGCCAGCAACTCAGCCCCACACAGCTGATCACTCTCTCCCCACTGGTGGGATGTGGGAGAGAATCTGAAGAATAAAAGTGAAGTAAAGACAGTTCAAGAAGTAAAACAAAAGCCACGCACACAGAGAAAACAAAACAAGGAGCTCATTCCCCACTTCCCATGGGTAGGCAGATGTTCAGCAATCTCCAGGAGAGCAGGCCTCCATCACATTTTAGGGTGACTTGGGAGGACAAACAGCTTAACTTTGAATGCCCTCCTCCCCATTCCTCCTTCCCCCAGCTTTATACACTGAGCATGGCATCATATGGCCTGGAACATCCCCTGAGTCAGTTGGGGCAGCTGTCCTGGCTGTGTCCCCTCCCAACTCCTCATACACCCTTAGCGCACTCGCTGGTGGGGTGGGCTAAGAAGTGGAAAAGACTGCTGCTCTGTAAACACTGCTCAGCAATAACTAAAATATCCCCGTGTTATCAAAACTGTTTTGAACGTAAATCCAAAATACAGCCCTATACTAGCTGCTCTGCAGAAAATCAACTCTACACCAAGCAAAACCATCACAACGGATGAAGTTTTAGATGCCTGGCACTTTGTTTTAAGATACTCTTCTTGGTATTCACTGAGAGAAAATTTATTATGCTGGACTCCAAGTTTCACTATTAAACTATCCTGAAATTATTGTTGTTTTAACTTCAGTGTCAAAAAACCCAAACAGACAAAAAATTTCCAGTGTGAAAATGCAAACAGCCCTGCTCTCATGACTAGAATTAGGATATATGTTTTCCTCAAATCTGACAATAACAAGAAAAATGTAAACTGTTATATCAGATAGTGAAAGTTTTTATACCAGATTCAGCATGCTTAATCAAATATGAATAAAAGCAAGGGTGAGAACAAAGCAGTGTTGACTATCTTGCTGCTGGATGTAGGTCACAAAGTTTTTACAATATAAATTATATCAAATTCAAATATGTAAAACAATTCATCTTACTTGCAAGGAGCTGGATTCTGCATTTCCACCTGGTACAGACTTCAATAAGAGCTTTTTTCCTCCTGAAATTAGAAATTGAGATCAGGTTGCGCCTGCACTTTCTAGTCAGTCCTGCACAAGCAAACAGAATGAGAATTATTCAGTAAGATTACCCCCTCCTGCCCTATTTAAAACACAGACATAAAAAAATACTACACACTAAGAACAAAATGGTATTTTGGTATGTGGAATTGATAGTTGTAGAGCCACAGAACCATAGAATCATTTAGGTTGGAAAAGACTTGTAAGATCATCCAGTTCCATTCAAGCACTGTCAAGTCCACCACTAACTCATGTACTAAGTGCCACATCTACACATCTTTTAAATATCTCCAGGCATGGTGACTCTGTTGCTTCTGCGGGCAGCCTGTTCTGGTGCTTGACAACACTTTCTGTGAAGAAATGTTTTTCTAATATCCAATCTAAACCTCCACTGGTGCAACTTGAGGCCATTTCACCTTATCCTACTGCTTAAGACTCATGTGAAGTGACCGACTCTCATCTGTCTACAACCTCTTTTCAGGTAGTTGTAGAGAATTATAAGGTTTTCCTCAGCCTTCTTTCCTGCAGGCTAAACACCCCCAGCTCCCTCAGTTGCTCCTCATCAGATTTGTGCTTTAGACCTTTCACTAGCTTCATTGCTCTTCTTTGAATATGCATATGGACCTTGTCACAATTTTTACAGTATTTCACCAAGCACATTTTAGCTGAACCCAATTAACATCTGGGGGTTCTGTCTAGCAAAGTACCTGTCACCCCAGCCACAAAGGTGAAATCTACTCAGCACACTGCTGATCAGTGAAAACACCCAATACAGACTTATTGCCTATAATTCCCCTGCAAAGGACAATGCTTAAGACACTTGGTGACTATTTGCTGTGTATTTACACAAGTGCTGCAATCACTGTATATGTTAAGCCCATAACTATCACTTGTTTCAAAAAGTTTTCTGACAATGCTGATTACTGAAGAGTGTGTTTATAAACAAGTATAAAACCAGATAATAAAATTCGATTCCCATTCTAACTAAATATATGTGGTTTTTAAGTGCTTAAGAGACAAAAGGCATTGCTCTTTTGTCTTTTATGCTAGATTTGCAACACTGTAAGTAATTTATGAAAACACAAATAATATATCCAGAAACGGAAACAAAAGAGAAAGGCTTGAACATGAATAATACTTTTTACTGATAAAATGAATCAAGAGGAAGCCTTTGATGTAAATTAAATTTTGTAGCTTTGCAGTAGGAATTTTCATTTCTGAAATACGCACTGCCATTGTCAATTGAAAGTTTTCCAGTAATTTCAGTAGAATCATGGAATACAATAATAGATTCATTTAGGTTAGAAAGGACCTTTAAGATAGAGTCCAACCATATAGCTAACCCTGCTAAGTCCACCAAGTAT
>JAOXXN010000265.1:8321740-8345993 GCA_026770055.1 Myrmophylax atrothorax
AGTGCAAGGATGAATCCACATAAAATAATTTCTGATTAAGCACATACAGGTTTCATTGCAATGGAATGAGTCATCACTGTCAAGGCCTGATTGCAAAAATTACATAAAATAAAATGTAATGCATGATTTTATTAGGCTTTGGAGAGGGAAATAGTAAGATATCACAAAGAAACCATGTGTGATACCAGATGTGGCCATTTCTCTTCCTTTTAAATGATAAGCTCTGACACCACTTCATTGTCTGTGCCTCACTGAGGAAGTGCCCATGTAAAAGAAAACTTCTTTAACTGCTGGAAAGGCATTGAAAAGGGTTCTCCCAGATTAGGAACAAACTAAATTCTATTACATGTAAATGTGGAATTGTAAGGAAGAAATACTTTTCAAAGTACTGCAACATCTAGTAATGTGCAGCATAACTGTAAGTGGCTGGCAAAAATTTACTTTGCTGTGGTTTGTTTGTTTGGTTTGGTTTTGTTTCTTTGTTTCTTTTAAACAATTATTTCTAGAGCTCAATTTGGAATGGTAGGAATGATAAAAGTAATTCAATTGAAGTCCTCATTATGCACAACCGAGTAATTAATTCATCTTTGGGTATGAAGTGGGGATTTTTAAGGTGATGAGGATTAAAATCAGCAAAAAAATCTATGGACAAACTTTATATTTGTTTCCAGTGAAGCTGGATTTACTCTGGAAGATGATATTGGTACTTTATGAGGACATGAGGCAAAATTCTGATTTGATAGCTGCTTTGCTATTGGAAGCACTTGGCCAGCATCTTTACTCATCTGCTGCATAAATGTTCCTTATATAGATACACTCTTCCAGTCTGCAAAATTAGGATTAAAAGCACCCATCACTTCCTTGCATGGATGGTGAGAGATACAGTTAACAAGTGACCATAAAGAATATTGTAGTGAATGTACAGGACAATAATTTGCTGGCAGGTATTTTGCTGATAGCGATTTTTCCTTTCATAACTCCATTTATTGATAGAATAAAATACTTTTATGGCCAGCAGTGTGGTTTTGCACAAACATGCTAAGTTATTCTTGTGGATATCCACGCTTCTACAAATACTTTATATATTCATTAGTAATGCTTTCAGCTTTGCAAACAGAAGTTAAACATTGATGATTAAATATTTTGTTCCATATATCTAATTACCTGGGGCTCTATTTCTTTTTAGTGAATAGTATTTTACTGTACAGTTGTGCCATTACTTTCTCTGGGAATAATATGTTTATAGAATCAAGTGATGATCAATCTTTTAAAAAATCTATCCAATTACAAAGCATAAACACTTGAAAAGTAGGAAATGCAAGACAGGAAACTGCCTTAAGCCTTAAATTGTTTTCCTTGTACTATCTTCATTGTGATCTTGTCTTCAGTTGAAAAACAACCATTATTTTTTTTTCTGCTGGAAACACTTTTCCATGAGAATATGAAATAGACATACAAGGGCAGAATTATGCTTACCTGCGCTTACATATTAAAATGTAGATGAATTCTTTATCTTGGTTATTTGACTTTACAGCTTTTATGATTTTGATTTAATAAGAGTGTGTTTTGTTTTTTTTTTTCAGTACTCATTATTCAGAATGTAACTTCCCTGGAAGACTAACAGACAGGTGGATTTTGTAGTTAAGTTTGGTAAAGCTGCAAAGGACATATCTTGTGTTTAGCAATGAAAAACTAGTAGTAACTTCCACAACACGGGGAGAGTGCAGAAACATCTGCCTTTTGGAGTTGAAAGAAAGCTATTAGCCAAAAGCAATTGTTTGAACCCAAAAGCCATGGTAAAGATATCCTGTGCCAAGAGAGTTTGAGATGTTCAGATATTTTCTATTGCTAGGACCTTGTTTCACTGCAGAAAGAGAAATTGCTGGTTGATGCTGTGTGTTTTATGCTGTTTGACCTCAATGATTGGTAAGCCCTTCACTGGGCAGGAATTCCCAGCTGAGATTTTTCCTGAAAATTAACAAACAGAAAATATCAGCAGTATACCACAGAAATACCAAGTGTTCTAGTTACCTGTGTGGGTAAAAAAGTCATGCTTCCTGTGTGTCTGGTGCTGTATTTAATTGTGTGGTAATTTTGGGAGCAACCTATCCAAATTTAAGAGCTTTCAATACCTGAAATTTTAGATTTCTGGTGTACTACATTCAGATTTCATAGACTGACATGTAAGGATGTTTATTTGGATGGAACTTACTAAAGGATTTCCTAGGCCTTAATTGCCTGAATAGGTAACCTGCAAAACAGGATCATCTGCAAAATTACTTATTCAAGCACTCCTTAACATAAACTTGTTTTTCTATACCTCCAATGAAACATCCCTACAATATCTGCAAAGTAATAAAATAAAACATTTTTCTTCTTTAAAAAAAAACAAAACAAAAAACCCACAAAACCCCAAACCCAACCAACCAATCAATCAAAACCCCACAAACTTGCTGTATTGTAAATGTTTTACTCCAAAGTTCTTGAACAAATACATGGTAGGCAAATGCAGACTGCATGAGATACACAGTTTTGTTTGGTGCTGTGGAATAGAGCTTCTAATTCAACTGTAATTTAGGTAGATTGAGTTTGTGGTTTGCTACTATGTGATTTGACACGGACACACACCCTCCATGTGACATTTCGTTCACCTGGGAAAATTGGATAATGAACTAATGAAGGCTTTCTTGGCTTGTAACACTTGTAATGGCTTGAATGGAGCAATTACACAATCTTTTAGCACTCAATGTCTATCTAAACAAAATCAATGCAAAAATAAGGGCTATTTACAGTGAAGTATCATTATTTTACATTGTTTGTATAGTTCTCTGAGAGATCTGAAATGATACTGAAATGATGCAGTAAAAAAAATCTCAGGAGCTTTAAAACCAGCAGTTTAATGGCCACCTCATTTTCCCCTCAGCTGAAGTAAATCACTGCTACTTGTCTGCCTCCATACAAATGTAATGCCTTACCATTGCTATACTTCCTGGGTCTTAGGAGAAAAGCTCATTCTATAGAGCTCAAAACTAGACTTGTTTTGAATTAACATGGTTTCAAAGTTTTAAGTTAGAGCTTCATTAAAGCTTACAAACTGTTTATTTACAATAATAAAACAGGAGGTTTGGGGTCGGGTCTTTTTCTATTATTACCCAGTTTTCTCCCTCATCTGTGAATTCTTCAAAAGGGCAGAGAGAACTGTGAGGACAATGCTTTCAAAATGTAATATGCTGTGTAAGTGCTGATTGGTGGTGTTACATATCAGAGCAGAATAAAGGTCTGAATTCTTGTTGCTATTAGAATTATGTTAAAGATGAAGACCTATTCAAGTTATCAGCTGCTTCACAGACTTTAACCTGCATATTAAGGTAAGGAAAATTCAGATTAAATATACACAACTAAGTAGCTTATGTATCCATTCTCTAAAAGCTTTTGTGATAAGCTTCTAAATTTGTACTGAAGAGTTAAAACCTGTCTCTTCTCTGAAAGAGTTAAAGCTCTTTCCTGTATTACTTGGGAGCTGAGCAGTACTTTTTCCATTTCCCAACTTTTTTCTTTTCAATTTTTTAATAAAAAGGAAAAATCTTTTAATCAAATTGACCTTAACTTTTCTGTTCTCATGCTATGGGGTAAAATAATGCTAATGCTCCATGGAAATGGTCTGGTGGTAAAAGAGTTCCACAAAGTCAGAAATTATGTACAGAAAATAATCTGTTGCATGATTTATTATATCTCTGATGTATTTCTGAATATAATTTCTAAGATGGCTGGATTTATAGTATACAATTCAATTTAACATGTATAACCGATGCAGTATTTCAGACCAGGTGACTGAGTGTTCCTCTATAGAGACCTCAAACAGCAGTACTGGATGCATCATATATTCTTATTAACACAGTACTTGAAAGCTCCAATAGTATTACAGGTTCAGTTTGACAGAAGCTTATGAGACAGAGGTCCTTAGACAGAGGTTTTGGCATGAAACAGCATCCCTACTAATGATAAGGCACTATAGTTTATGTCTCCTGAGGGTTTTCCCTAATAATACCTGTAGGGGAACAAGTAATGGCAGGGGTAATGTTATGTATACTAATGTGTGTGTACCTCTAACATGATTAGAGGTATGCACACATGTACCAGATTTTTCTATGACTGTTTCAGCCAGATTTTTTTGTAAATGTTTCTCCTCTGTGTTCATTGCTGTTATCAAAATAGGATAGACATGGTTTAGTAGTGTTTAGTAACCAGGAGAATGGTATAACATCTCTCATAGATGACACCATTAGGGATAGGTAGGACAGAGCAGCAGTTTGCCCAACACTTAGTACAGTGTTCTTCATGTTTCATAAATGTATGTTGTCACCTCTTTGGACTTAATAAAACTTTGTAGATCTCTCTTATCTGTATCCTGCTGTTGTTTTTGCATATGAGTATTTCTGGACTGTCAGGTTGTGCTACAGATAGGAAAAAAAATATTTGTCAGACCTAGCACAGCTAGTCTGTCATAGGAGCCAGACACAATAATTTCCTACAGTACATCTAGTATGGGCCCCTTTTTTCTTCCGACTATGACCAGTGGAAGAGAGTTAAATTTCTGTATCTCAGCTTCAGTGAATTTTTGACAGCTGTTGAGGCTGATAACCTGTGCATTGGCTTTGGTGGGAGTAGCATGTGATATGTTGTAACTGTTTATACGTGCTTTGCCTTATTTCTGTATGTTGGCAATATTATCGAGACTATACAGCAGTATTATATTTTCCCATTTTAATGAATGGGGTAACTGGTAGGACATTTTTAATTGCAGAATGACAACAGATTAATCTACATGACCTCCAAAATAAAAAGAAAAAAAAACCCAAAGAAAAGTTTTTCAAAGATATAAACTGTACTTCAGATCTAAATGTATAAAGTCCTCTTTTTAAAGAGCTAGAGACTGTGTGACCTTAGGCATATTTCCTGGTTATCTTTGCCCTAGCTAGTTTGTCTGTACCATGCACATCATTACCACTCTGCACCACACCAAGCACAACCTCTTGCTCTGAATCTGATTTCCAGCAAGTATCGAATAATTTAACCCTCTATATTTTAAGCTATGGGGGAAATGCATGGATGTAGATTGCAAAATTCATGTTAACACCAGTAAAGCCATAATTTTGCCCTGTGCAGTGTGGAGTCACTCCTCTGACATTAAAGTACACAGAACTACTCTATGTGTGTGTTGATCCTACACAGATTTCCTCTGTGAGCCTTTAGGTCTTTATTGAACTGGATATAAGTACATTATCTTCCACATGTTTTTATATTCATTCACCTCTTGTCTCTGTGTAATTAAAGTTAATATCTACATAAACGCTAGTTAGGTACACTCAGCAGATGAGATAAGTGTAACTACTGACTAGTGGTTAAAACTATCTGGTAGGCAAATAGTTAGAGTTACTTTTGAGAAGATTCACAGGTATTTCTACAGTTCCTGTCTATACTCTGTGTCCAAACTGAAACATCCACATTTATGAGTATGTAACATCTTTCATGAGGACTGAGCATTTTCTCTTACTCAAGCATGCCCACCACTAATTTTAACAAATAAATATGCATGTATCCTGCTATTGATTTGTAAAAATGGCTTTTTTGTTTGTTTTCTGAGAAAATAATAGTCACTGAAGCTTAAATTAAGCTTGGCCAGTGATAGATATAGTTTGTTGAACACTGGGGAATAGTAAAAGGCCATTTGATGTCCTTTAAAAAAAGACATCAGGCTGAATCAAATATTGTTTAAAAGGTTCCTTTGATTGTTATGAGTCAGGGAAGGCAGAGTGAACTTCCGCTTCTTTGTTTAGGAATTGCCAGGTAGCACTTGGAAAGGGATATATAATAGCATGATTTTCTCTACTTCCCAGGAGTGGTATTTCTTTATTCCTAATCTGTATAACCCCAAATATTTCTGCTTACTGGGAGATTAAAAATCTGAAGGGAGCAGTGGCCCTCAGGTGGGAGGAAGGTTAAAAGCAAGCTCCTGCTACAGCTGGATGCCCTTCCATTTGAAATGCAGTATTATTCTTTTTAAATTAAAGAAAGGGATCTGAAGCCTTTGCATTAGGATTATTTTATTAATTGGTTGTATATTGTTATATAAAAAACCCGATGTGATTTTTCTTTATGTTCATGTATGTATCTATGATTCATCAGTTTAGAAAGAAGTGCTGTCAGATTAGCACAGGGAGATCATCCTGGATTCAGACAGATGCCAATCAAAGCTGGAAAGCCCATCTCCAGTGACATTGCTAAGCACAAGGATGAATATTCACTGGAGTTGTTCACTTTGGAATGAAAATGTTGCTGCAAAGGCCTCAGGCTTTCAGCTAAGGAGCGACAGGGAAAGGGATCCACCTGAGGAGCCCAGGTTTGACACAGTTGGATTGCATCCAGCTTGGAGTATCGCTGTGCCTTCCTGCAGGAGGCTGGAATTGCTGATAACTAATGAGGTCCGTACCCTGTTTAGGGCACTTGCTGACAGCATGTCACAGAGCAGTGGCGTAATACAAATAATAAGATTTTGCTCTGTTTTCTTTATTGCTCTTTGTTGCTTTTATTTTTAGCTGCTTGCTACAAGAGATGGGTCTCTGGATTGCTTGCTCTGGTGCACACACTTTTTTGCTGGCTGTCTCTCTCTGTCTCTTGACAGGTGTAAGGAGGATCCTAAATATAGAAGCCACCCGTCAGTTGGCTTCAGCAATCAGCAAGCACTGATTTAGTATTTCTCTTAACCAGCTTAACTCCACAAGGGTGTTTCTTTATAAATTCATTCCACTGAAAGCTTTTATAAAATTTTTTAACAAACCAGATTATCCTATAGAATGAAGAACACCATAAGCAGGCATGTATCAGAAATGATGTTTGTCAGGAATGGCTTTTGCAATGGCAAGGAGAAAAAAAATGCTTTTTAAAGAGCTCCCATGTTTTAGCAGTTTAGTTATTGGTGCAGTATCTCATTGAAGAAAACACTGACACTAGTGTAGGTACAGTCTCCAGTTTTTAGATGAAGGAACACACTTTCAGACAGAAGTAGCTGCACAGTTTCCTGTGAATTTTTCCTCACGAGAAGGAACTTAACTACAGGTGTACTGATTAGCTGGGATTTACTTTGTGATACACAGGAATTAGGCATTTGGTGAGAAATGTGATTTTGCTGCTACTGAATGTTTATACTGCTCACTGAAAGTATTTTTAACACAGAGTATTATTTTCCTTTATGTTCATTTCTTTATACTATTGTCAAGATCAACACAAAAATACTGATTCTTAAAAATTAATTGGCCAAATTTAATAGATTATCACTGCCAATCAGAATATTTGAGGAAAAAAAGAGCTGCAGCACTATATTAGAGACAACTTACGCATTTTCTGTTAGTCTGTAGGCAGGCATCTCAAATTCTTTCTCTTCCTTGTCACCGGTTGCCATTAATATTCATAGAAATTTTTTCACAGCCTACAGAGATCCTGAAATTTAGTATTTAATTGTGTAAAGTGAATTGCATTTGATGAAGACCCTTTTTGATACTGATTTCTTTGATTTTTGTTTGGTGATTGTAATACACTTCTAATACAATTTTAATATTCTAGTATATTAAACATTGTGTTAAGCAGGAACGCAAGAGTATCAGTGCTTTTTTGTAGCTCAGGACAGCAGTAGTACTTTCTTCTTGATAGTTGTAATGTTACATGTGGTCTGACTGGTTGTGAAAAATTCTGTATCAAGATATAGCATATATTTGTTATGCTTATGTAAGGTTTTATTTTTGGTAACCAGTTCTTCCTAGACCCTGTCATGAGAAACACCTGTTTCTCTATTTCTTTTTCTTACTGTTCTAGAAATTAGTATCATTTTTTGGAAGCTTCTGTCATGTGTGGGGCATCTGCTTCACTGGTTCATGGAGCATAATTCAAACCCCCAGAAAGAAGTAAGAGGGCTGCTTGGTAAAATAGCAGGACTGGCCCTAAGAAAAGGAAAAATGGTTTAAAGTAAAAGATGTTTCCGTGAAAAAGATGCTTTTCTTGATACAGATAGTCTCAAGCTTTATGCCTGAAAATCCAGACTGCATCTATTGCACCCTCTAGGTGGAAGCTCTTTTACAGAGCTTTCACAGATCAGAATTTGAACCCACCAAAGCCTAGCAGTTTTGGTTATGAGATTGAGTTTTTTGGTTCAAGACAAACTGAATATTCTTCAGTGTGAACCCATATTACCCGGCTGTGACTTCTCAAAGGAGCAAACTAGAATTGCCATAGGCTGATAATGCAGCTAGCTACTTGAGCACAGCTTTTGCTGTAACTGGCACATGTGTAGGCGAACATGTCTGTGCCGTGGTGTGAGCTTCCAGGTTGGAAGGCAGAACTACTTATTTAAAAACACATGTGTATCTAATTCTTAGAAGCGTGTACTCTCCTCAGGCCTCCAAATTTATTTTTCACTATATTTTTTTCCAGTTTGCTAGAGACCTGGCCAGATTCTGTTGGCCTTTGGCATATCATTTACTGATACAGTGGGAAGAACTTTCCTGCTGAATTTTATTTTACCAACCTGGTGTTTATTGGACAGAAGAGGTGGTAGTCTCTTGTAAGCATTGTGACATGGAGCAGTATTATGGCTGTATGTCTACATGGTTCTTCTTTGCCCTTTATCCAGGACAGAATACATGTTCTCTACTTTCACCTTTGTGTTTTCATACTCTAGATACATTTTCTAAATAGAATTAAAAAAAGGAGTTGGATGATTTTTTCCATCAATTCACATGGACCTTAAATTAGGTCCATATCAGGTTTACATAAAAATATTTCTAGTTTTTGTAGCTTACATCATAAAGTTACATGAAACAAAAAATAGTCCTTGTTCAGGAAAACAAAACTGTTCCTAGTAAAAAGATAAGGAAAAAAAAACTCATTTAATTTGTGAGATTTAGGAAATGATCTTCCTAAAAAAATCACTTTTTTATCTATCTGTCTGTCTATCTATCTAATCTAATCTACTTTTGGTATTTCTATCCATCTATCTGTTTACTGGGATGAAGTTGGGGATAAGAAACAGTGCCTATAACTGGATTAAGGATCTAAGAGGGTTACAAAGAGGATGTAAGGGTAATTTGTGAGCAGAATGACTAAGATTGTTCATAAAAATAGACCCACTGGTCATGTTACATGCTTGATAATGTTGTGCTTGAAATGCAAATATATGAAACAAAAAGAATCACCAGGAATCTGCAGAGTTAGGTACCAGTGGTTTTCAGTGCTGATAGCAATAGGAATATATGTTTGTCCAAATAGAGGAAGAACTCTAGAAGCAGAGTTGATAATCTGTTATGCTGAAAGAGTTGCTGAAGTGACACTTTTATGTACACACACTCTAGGTACAAAGTAGGTTTTTTCTCCCCTCTCAGTGCTGGTCATGAGAACTTGGCAAGAGCAGTTGGGGGGATGATACACAATCCTCAGGCCTTTTCAGATAGCAGTGTCACAGATTGGAGGTATAAATCTTGACAAAAGCACAATCAGTTATGATTTTGCCACAGAGAGAAGAAGCCCTTCACTGTTTTGAAAACAGACTTGTGACTAACAGCTAGCAGTATAAATAATGGAGATCTTGTATCTTATGTGATACATTACAATTATCCTCCCAAGCTGTATAGCAGCCCCTTAAGCAAACAAAGTGTTTGCTTTTCAAAGGGCTAGATAGTTTCTAAAAGGTTTTCTCTGCTCTTATTTAATAGTACTTTTGTTACTAGAATTTACATTTAAACAATTTCAGACGTTCAGACTAGAGTTACATCATTTGTTAGTGTGAAAGTAAGGTATGTCCTCATTTTTGAATTCAAGTCACTGCTCTTAAATGTAATGGTGATCAAAATTATCCTCTTGTGAAACATTATTCCCATACTCCTAGGGCAGTAGTATTTTGGGTTTGTATCCCATAAAATAGAATTTTTCATGGCAGGAGTTTCATGGAAGAGGCCAAATTCCATGCTGTCAAAGTAAAAAGTTCAGAAAACAGATGGGCAGGATGGTGGTTTGAAGAAGCAAGGAGGAACTGTGATCCTCATGTCTGAGTGCAAACCTACACTGTGGCAATTACATACTATCATCTTTTCTGTCATTTCTGGTTTAGGAATTACAGGATCTCATAACCTGTAGGTCAGTCATATGCCTCCCATTTTCCTTTTCTTCAGGAAAAATAAAAAGGTTTTATGAATTCATGTTTCTAAATGTTTCCTTTTGTGTTGAGGATTGAGACTACTTTATGTAATGCTATGAACATTATTCTTTATTGAAAAAAAATCTACCCTATGTCTCTTCTGATGCCTCCCTTGGTTCTTTGTATTCTCATACATTATAGTGTTCTCCACAATACTTTGTGCATTCCAGGCTAAAACTCAGACACCTTTCCTAAGAAAATGAAAGAGCTGGTACTGCCAGAAAACAGGCCTTAGAAATTAAAATTATAATCTCTATTAAGAGAAAGGAGGAAACAACTGTGTGCATATAGTCTGATTGCACGTACATTTTAAAAACAATTTATAGACCTAGAGCCTTTGAGCATTTATCTGTGAATTTATTTAGAACATTTAATTAGAACATCCTGTGGCAGTGATGTACACATGTACAGCATTTTCCACCAGATGATGGTCAGAGGGCAGGATCTACCCAAGTGTTCCTGACTGTGGGAACGAGTGGCTGGCTACAGCTTTGCCAACCTGGTCCCAGGTTTTGGAGAGCCAGGGCTGATCTAACAGGTGTACCAGTATGTCAGTGGTATGAAAGCATAGGTTGCAAAAGGCAGAGCAGGTCTAGTATTGGTTCATAGCTGTGAGTCTACAGTCATATAGACCATAAAATCTCAAATGCACTGTATGCTCTCCCCAGCAAAAATTTCCAAAAAAGACTACCCTAGAGCAAAGTCTGTTTTTCAGGGAAGAGTTTACTAGAAATGCAGGCCTCAGTTGTAATTGATACTTGCTTGCCTCTGTCTTGGCAAAACTACTCTGTGATGTGATGTTAAACTGAAATGTCAACACCAGCACAGCTTTAAACCCATCAGCTTTAGATACAAACAGAGAAACTACAATATATGTTTATAAACTTTCTGGGCCCTGCTTCCATCAGTGAAAGGAAATTGACAACCCCACAGAAAAGTGCTCTTTGTCCTGAACTGCCATACACCTTAAACCATTAATAGCCTGTATACTTATTGCCCTGTTTGCAAACTTCTTGACCACACTCATCTCTTTTCTAGTTTAAGAATGAATCCCTTGGTGGCTGAATCCTCAAGTAGCATGATCCTCTTAAGGGAAAAGTACATATGCCTGAGTTGTGCTTCTGCAAAGCGCTTAGTGGGGCACTTAGACATTGCCCCACCTCTGGCTCATCAAGACCCCTGTGGTCTTTTTTTTTCATGCCTTGTAACTGTAGGGATAGGATGCTGAGAATTGAAGGGACTCTTGCTAGGAGAGTGGCAACCTGGCATTATGTCACCTTGAGTGTCCCAGGTTTGCAGTTAGTCTTTGTAAAGAGAGGTTTGTAAGATCTTACGAATTTCCTGTGCTCAAACTGATCTTGGGTTTTTAATTGAGGAATTTAATCTAGATTTCTGAAATTGCTAAGAATCTAATGATAAAAGTGTAAGTAACTTCCCTATTTTGAATAGTTACATGCTTTTTTCACATTAGGAAATCAGATTCTTGAAGCTAATCACACAACAGCATAAATGCTTCTTATGTATGTCCTTTGTGGACTATTTCTTTGTCCATATACATCATGATATTGCAGTAGGTGGCAGACAGTAAATGTATTTCTCCCAGGCTTACAGACCGTGTAAGGACTGTCTGGAACTTCAGCCTTGGCACTCCAGAAATGTGTAGCTCTCAAAGGACAGCTGAAAAAGGGTGACAAGACAGCACAGCTTTGTGTTCACTGCAGTTTATGTGTTAGCTTTTGGTGTTTCCAAGTCAACTTTTTAAAGAGGTGTCAGAGATTTTTCTATTCCTAGTTCCAGTAAGAGCCCCAAAGAGGATCTCCTCTGGAGCTGTTGATACAGCATGGCTTAGGGCAACATGCCAAAACATAGCACTTCATAAACAGTCACCACATTTTTAATGGTTTTTATCAGGAGACGTTTTCCACTTGTCAAAGTGTCAGCCTGACAACTAGAAATACACACTGAGAACAGCATCATGAACAGGGCTTCCTCAGTTAGCCTTTTGCATCCATGCTTTCTAGCATTGACAAAAGTATTCATTTTAGGGGCCTCTCCACTGCAAATCTTGAGTCTTTCCTGAGCACAGTGTTAGTCCTGGACATGGGGCAAGTGTTGATGTTGCTGGAGACCAATCCCAAAACAACTGTGAGAAGCAGCTGCAGTGTCTGACATGCACATGGCCACCTTTGAAGGATGGCTGGAGGCATTCCAAAATACTTGCTGGAAGCTGGCACTAGCTGTCTCTTCTCTCTTTTTTTTTTCTTCTTTTTAATGTGCTCTGTCACCTCTTGTAGATGTAAGCTAACTCCATCTGGCCAGACTGTGACTCTGCTTCTGCAGTATACTGGCTGTTTCTCCCCACACTGCACACTTGTCCTGTGCAAGGGACTTAACAGGGCAGAGGTGAGAGGGGGTGAACCTGGGCCGTGTCCTCAGTTCGTTACTATGCAACTTAGCGGGTAAAGAACGCTGGCAGGTGTGATTCATTCCTGAACTCAAATGTGATGTACAAATTTGAATTTTTCAGTTTTTTCTCTTACCCCGCTCTGACATTGTGCTTCATGACAAAAAGCCAGTGCACCTCTTTTGTGCTTTAAGGACATATTTCTTCTATTTCTGCAAGGAAGGGGTAATGACAACAGACTGAAACTGCAGAGGTCTATGAACCAAGTGCTTCCTCTAGAGCCTTAGACTGGTGTTTGGTTTCCTTGAGTCTCCTTCCTGAACTGCAGAGAATTACAACATGGGGATGCTGAATTGATTTCAGGTTGTAATGCACTGAGATTTTAAAGCAGTAGGCACTAATTAAATAAGTTTCATACACTAACGCTCTCTCTATATAAATATTTACCTTTCTAAATTTCATTCTTACCAACATTAAAAAACTTCAACACAAGATATATTTATATGACACAAACTTTCCTTCGTAGTGAGGAAAATTAGTTGCCTTAGCAGGAACAGTGTGATTCATAATACTGAACATAGAGATTCCCATACGAGCTGCCACTTTTTCTCTGAAACCTCTCCTTGTCTTTCAGCAACTGCAAAGATTAAGCACCTTTTCTCCACAGATAAATAAAAGCAAAGAGAAGCACTCTGGTCCATTTACACTGTAAGGCAGTTGATCATAAAACTAGTGTTCTGGTACCTGGTTCTGGATTTATTCACTCTCAGCTTGTCCTCCTTCTCAGGCATGCAGTGGTCCTGGCAATTCTCAGACTGTGCTGTTGCTGCTAAATTCATGACAGCTTCTCATGGATCAAGACTGATAGGAGGTTGTGGACTCCAGTCAAGAGAGTGTGGAGGCTCGTTGTTTTGGCTAAATGTGGCATTAGATTAGTGGCAAACTATTAAGGTAGCAACTCATCTGATCTGCTTGCAATTTGAGCCTGGATTTAGTAATTAATTTACATATAAAAAGATTTCTCTTGAAAATAAAATCCCATACAAAAAATGTGACAGAAGTTTTGTCAGACTGAAATCCTACCTCAGTCTAAGCAGCTCAATAGACTAATAGGAGACTTAGCCATTATACAGTGGAATTCAGATCTTTTGTAGTACAGAATTCAAGAAGGTTTAGTATATTAATGTGCTGCTCTGATAAAAATAAAATGTTTCTCAGATGACTGAACCAAAATGCAGCTCAACTTTTTTGATTGTTTAATATGCATTTTCCTTTTCTGAATTTATAAATTTATCCCATTTATGACACAGATTTTAGTAATCAGTAAGACTTTAAAAATGGTAGAGCTTATAGCCGCACATGTCAGAAAGTTTTGTCTCAAAATACTGTACAGAGAAATTTACAAGAAGTGTGAAAAAGAGGGAAAGTAAAGGAAGCAGATAACACATTATTACAGCTGTGGAGGCATACAAAAGGATTCATATTTTGTACTTGAAAAATGTGAAATAATGGTAAAATAGGATAAAAACCCAAAAGAAAACAGGAGTGTATAGGGCCTACAGCAGCAAAACATAAAAAAGAGTTGTTTAAATAGCATCCTGAAAAACCAAAGGCAAATTCCAACTCTTGATTTTAATGTATATCTTTAATACCATGAGATAATAGAAAAGATGACTACTCAGTTTTCATCAGCCAACCACATCCTCGAGCTCAGAAGATTTGAACTTCATTATCCCCAAGCAGTTGTCAAGCTGTCACCTTTGCATATCCCCAAGGAAGCATAACGTAGTGTTAGTTAGACTTACACAGTCTGTAAATGTGCAGGTCCAGGCAGCATATATTTTAGAGCTCTAAAGGGAGAGCCTCTGAATCTGTGGAAATCATTGTTATGGTTTGGCCTCAGCTGACAGCTGAGCCTCACACTGCCACTTGCTCACTCTCCACCATTGGGATGGGGGAGAGAATCTGAGGAACAGAAGTGAGACAACTCTTGGGTTCAGATAAAGACAGTTCAATAGGTAAAGCCAAAGCTGTGCACACAAGCAAACCAAAACAAGTTCATACTCCCCACTTCCATGAGGGAGGGCAGGTGTTCAGCTATTCCTAGGAAAGCAAGACTTTATCACGTTCAATGGTCACTTGGGAAGACAAATGCCATGGCTTCAGATATCCCCTCCCTTTCTTCTTCACCCCTCTTTATGTGCTGAGCATGATGCCATATGGTCTGGAATATCCCTTAGGTCAGTTGAAGTCAGCTGTCCCAGCTGTATACCCTCCCAAATACCTAGGCACCCCCAGCATCCTCTCTGGTAGGGTTGGGTGAAGCTGAAAAGAGCCTTCATATTGTGCAGACACTGCTCAGCAGTAGCTAAAATATCCCTGAATTATCAACACTCTTTCCAGCACAAACCCAAAGTGCAGCCCTATACCAGCTACTCTGAAGAAAGTTAACTCTAGCCCAACCTAAACCAGCACAATTATCTACTGTAAATCTTATGTGTCAGAAGAGATATTAAATATTTCACGTGAAGGGGGGGAAAAAAATGAGAAGGGAGGGTGACCTAGGGTATATAGCAAGCAATTACTGTGCTCTGGAAAAATACGTAAACAGTGTCAGGAGTTAGTACAGGATAATTCATATGGCATTATGGAAGCAACCAAAAATACTGTTAAACAAATATTTTTAATTAAATCTAGTAATTTTTAACAAAAGAAAATTGAAGAGGGAATTGATATGAGGTGCATGACAAAAGTCTAAAGTCATCCATTTAAATAACGTTTAAGGTGGCATGAGCATTTTGATGGTAGCAAGTGAAAAAAGCTGACCTTTCTGCAACCTCTTGGAACGTCTAGAAAAAGATCTGTGCATATGACCCCTCATCCAGCTCTGGGGCTACATATCATTAGAGTATTTCCTGACCAGCTAAAGGACATAATTCAGGAAGGACTCAGACTCAAAGGATGAAGAGAGCAGTGATTAGCCACATGGAGTTGGCATTTTATTTCCATTCAACGTCTTTAAATAAGATCAGTTTTTCAAGCCACTCTTGTGCTGAAGAGGCTGAAAGAGGCCAATAATCTGTCCTGATTGTTCTTCTGGCTGTCAGAGCCTGAGCACCACAATGCCCCTATTTATCCCTTTTTTTTTTTATTTCTATCTGTATTTTATTAGCAGGTTTTCTTTTATCTATCACTGAGTCTTACAGAAACTTCTTATATATGTACCTTTCAAAAAGATGATACAGTTTTGCAGTGTCCTGGGATTCAGAAAGACCTAGATTGTAAAAGTGTTTTGACTTTGACCACAGGGCTTTATAGGGGAGAAGTATGAAATGTCTAAGACACAAAGCTTTATATGTTAGATGCTCCAAGAAACAAAAGTTAATTCTGGGAATTAGAAATAATAATAAAGACCAAATCATTTCCAGACAGAAAAATTAATAATTTCCATGTCATTTTGCCCAACTGTAGACTGTAAATAAGCAAAAGCAATATGTCTTTTATTTTCTGGTAATGTAATGAAATTGGTATCCTTTTTATCAGCTAGCACAAGAGTTAAAATGTTATGTAACAGTAAACTGAAAAAAATGTCTTTGTTGTCCAAAGAACTTTGGTAAGAATTTCTTTATCTGTCTATCTCCTCAAGTATCCCTCCCAATTAATTTTTCAGGTTTCCTTCTTCAATGGAAAAAACAAACAAACAAACACAAAGAACCTAAACAAGAACTGTCAGTCCAAGCTGATACTTGAAGGTGAATAGATACCTATTTAAAAATAAAGTAGGAAAAAAAAAAGTAGGAAAAGATAATTTTTGCCAAACTTCTCAAAAACATTAAACTGCTCTTTAGATTGACTTCTTTTACTTTACATTACATATAGTAGGACATAACTGAGACTGGCAAATAAAAAAAGCAAAGAGGCTGGAAATGAATTAACAGAAACTTTGAAGAGAAATTCTATGATTTAAAAACATGACAGTTTTTTTTAATTATATTTATAGCTAAGACGTTCTATTTTTCATAAATCATCATGATCTTTAATAAATAAATACTATTTGTATATGAAGCGCTTGAAATAAATTTTTTAAACCAAAACAACTGTCAGAAATGTCTCTGTGCAAAGGCTTTCAAGAAATTGGTGTCCAGGTATTGCATGCTTTTTACAAATGTGCTTTTGAATTTTTGTGGTATTTCTCCCCAAATTCCTGTGTTTCACTTTTTGAAAGCAGAAATGCATAGAGGGATACCCTGTATGCAGTAGAGAGCACATTACTCTTCTGAATGTGGTGAGGATTTGCCTATTTCATGTGACATGGAGGTATACTCTCCCTGGGAGCCATAACCCTGTTTGATCCTTGTGCTAAATCCCTGCTGGTTTCACTCAGCAGCAGTGGTAGCTGAGAGGTCTGCATTAACTCCATCAGCACCATACCTGAATGGATGCAACTAGACCCGGAGGGCATAGTATGAGTCTCTCACTAGACAGAGTAAGAAGCGAACAGCACTGTAATCTGGATGCCCCTTTGCTTCTGGAAATTGTTTCTCAGGCCACAGATTATGTGATATTGACATGGCCAATATCAGAAAGTCACGGTGTCATTCTTCACTGATAAATACTCTGCTGGTTTCTGAGCTGGTTGAACTACAAACCCTTTGGAATTGATGCTAGAAAGACAAAATTAAACGGAGAGAACATGATGTTCACACTTAACTCTCCTGTAACAGGTAAAACGTTGGCACAGGTTCTAGAAAGAAGGAAAAAAATCATATTGCTCTTGAAGTTTTATCATTCCACACTCAATAATATCTCAGTCTTGGGGCTCTGGCTTGCCCGGACAGTTGACCACACTGCATGAAGGTGAATGTAGGTGCCAGACAATTTTCTTGAAAGTCATCTTAAATATGGTATTTGATAAAAGTTTTACACCTCTGCTGCATCATCAAGATTCTCTCTATCTCTCTGTGGCTGCCTGAAGCCTCAATATCAACAGGTATCATGCAAGCAACATATGGTGAGGTTCCACTGGAGTAATTTGTTAGCAGAGTGGTTATTTTGCTTGAGGTGCAGATTTCTGGCAGGATATTTTCATTTTTCTTTTTTTTTCCCTCCCTTTATACTCTAGTGTATGCAAAAAAAGAAAAACAAACAAAAAACCCAACACCACACTGAGTTTCTATTTAGCGTAAGAGTGGATAAAATATCCTCAGTAAACCAGGCATCACTACTCAAGGTTGATAATGCTTGTTGTAATTAAAAAAGCTATGAGCCTGAAGGCCAAACTCTGATCTGAGCTCACCCTTTTCAAGTATTAGCAGTTTTTTCTTGTCTGGCTTTAAATTCTTTTCTTAACTTCTTAACATCTGCATTGTTACTGGTATGTGTCATTCTTTTTGTCTTAATAGATGTCAGTGAAATGATGTGAGACAATTGTATTGCCAGAGCCATTCAGGTATTCCCCTGTAAGGATACAGTCTGACAGCAGGGATTGCATGTCACGTGCTTGACACATGGCAATTCTGTTTTGCACCTGAGGTGTAAAAAGCTGACAGAAACATGAGAGCTTTGCATGTGACTGAGGTGTTCCTTAGACTGTGACCATATATGTGGGCAAATACACGCTCACTTTGCTGGAACAGCAAGCTCTCTGGCAGACAGAGTGTACACAGCCCTGTCAACAGCAGTGCTGGACTGGCTAATGGAGGCAGGGCTAACACAGGCCTTAGAGTGGAAATGGCTCTTCTCCATCCAGCTGGAAGCAGAATTCTGCAAGATCCACACTTTTAACTAGTGACTGGTTGCTACAGAGACGATCTTTGTACTCTGTGGTTTGTAGCTATATAGAGTGGCTTCCCACATATTTTTGAAGAAGAAATAATTATTTACAGTAAAATTCAGTGCTCAGTTCTGTAGTATGTTGTAGAGTCCCAGAACTGTCCACCTCAGAAAACTACTTTTTACTGCCAGTGTGTGCCATGTTCATCCAAGCCCCCTTCCCCCATCTTGCTTTCCATTTATTTCTTTGCCTTATCTTCAAACCCTGTGTAATACTCAGGCTCTCATTCATATAAGTAGTCAGACTTCCTGTACCACACCTTACCTGCTTCATTATCTGAATACATACACACATATGAGCTTTTATTTAAAGAACTAAGCAATCTGTTTAAAACTATTGTGAAAATATTTCTTGTGTAGTTTCTTTTTGTTACTAAAAGTTAAATTTATTTTTTTGTGTATGATTGCATTACCTTTAAAATACCTTTAAAAAGCAGCTGTAAGTATTTTGTAATTTTGTAATGAGCTGTAATTTTGTCTGCCAAATTCTTATATCCATTTGCCACTGTCTTACATGAACACTTGAGTGCAAATATCATCCATCACTATAAATTAGCTTAAAGTACACATAAAACATCCTCTAACTGCCTCATTTATGTACAAGAGGATGCCCTACATGACATACTTTTGCCTCCAGGATCAGTTTCTGATGGATATTTAAAAAAAACTTATCAGTGTACAATTTAGTGAATTCTGCAGCATAAACCGTTTAGGATAACATCTGGACAGCTACATAAATGAAGTTTCCCTTTTAGACTGATAATAAGTATTAAGAATATGAGTTGTAAAAATTATTTCCATACCACTTGATGTATTGCAAAAATAGGCATTGGACCCTCATCCCTTCCTATTGTGCAAGTACCATAGAGCTACACAGCAGTTCTGGTACTGGAGACAAACTTTTTCGATCTTTCATACTCTTATGAGTAGTTTAATGCATTTTGATTTATTTGTGATTTGATGGAATGATTACAGTGAAGGTCATCGAAAATGAGGGATAAAGGCATAAAAATGAGCATAAAAATCAAATCTTATGGTGCAAACTATTTTGAGGTGGTCTCAATTAAAAAAAAAAGTTATTTCCAAATGAAGGAGGAATAGCACTGGAAGTTCTCTTGACTGTGAGAAAGGGAATACAAATATTATTGCAAGAGCTTGCTAAATTTCATTTTAGATTGTGATTTGTTTAGCATTCAAGTTCAGATGAGGAATGTCCACATTAGAGTCACACTGCAGAGTTATCTTGATGCACATAAATTTTGCTCCAGATTAAAATTAACTGAAAGTTGTACTTAAAAGAGCATAAGTAACATTCTTGAACTGCTCACAGACATTCAGTCTACAAGACCAAACTATAATGAAGCCCAAAGTAAAATTGGCATTTGGTCCTCAGCATAACTGCTTTGCTCACCGGATTTGCTCCTGATGTGCTAGAGTATTTGCAAATATGAACGTAGCTTAAATTTCAGTGATGTTACTCAGGACATTTTCCAAATCTACTGTTTTTCTCTTGGGAAAGTCCTGACATTATTGACATCAGTGAGCATTTTGAAAGTGGTGAAAAAACCCAGCATGTTTTCATAGCCTTTCCACTCCCCATCTCTTATACTTTGCATTTCTTTGAAATTGTTATAATTTGAAGGAATTTATCACTTTATAGCAGACACTTGCTGTTTGTAGAGGAGGAGGCCCACAATAAAGAAGGAAAAAACCCAAATGCCCTGAAGTCTTTTCTTTCATTACTTCATTATTCCATTCCCTTGTCCTTTCCTGAAGTATCAATTTTTCATTGTGGTACTGAAACTGGAGCTCGTCAAATTCCCCAAAAGAATTTCAAATAGAAGCTGCAATTACCGTTGTCCAGTTGCTTCCAGCATGTCAAGCTCCATATTTATGGATTCCTTTACTCTGTATGGTAAAGTGTTCATTCTGGTGCAAGGAACTCTAGCTGTTTAGTACTAGCAGCCAAAGACCAAGTTGAATATTTTGGGCTTGTGCTGTGATTTTCCTTGAGCTGCTTCCTTATTAAATGATGCAATTTTAATGTGTGTCATCAGTTAGAATGGCTTTTTACTGAAAGTAATTGATTATATAGAATCATGGAAAAAATAGTGATTGTGGAGATGGGAGATAACCAGTAATAGTGGACAGATCTTTAAAGTATTTTATAGCTGTTTTGCATCTTTTGGAAACAGAACTAGGCAAAAAAAGCCCTGCAGTACAGACAACAGAGAAAATTATATGCTTGCTTTCAGCATCTATGTGTTTCTCTTGTACCAGTTTCTTTTTTGTGTGTGTTTGTTTGTTATCCTTCCTCCTGTCACTTTGTTTAAAACATTTTTAGGGAGAATGAAGATGGTTGGGTTTGCCTGGAGCACATGTGTAAGTTTGCTTTAACCTTTTTAAAAAAAACCTCCTTTTCCCCCCCTCTTTATATAGGCTTCAATAAGTGCAGTGAAAGAATCCCATTATTTAAGTCTTTAAACAGTGAAATTATATGCAGTAAGAGTTTTACTGGATTAATAGAATTTGGCTGAAAGGAATCTGTCATAGCATCCATTTTTTTCTTTGCCTAAGGCTAAAGCAGTGTTACATGAGTCTAAAAATACTAAGTCCATCATATGCATGTCTCTTAAGTAATGGGAACTTGAGTATATGGCTGACTAAGGAGTTAAACTATTGTGTAGGCTGTGCGTAGCCACAGAATTGACTTTCAAAGGATTAACAGAAGTCTACACAAACCACCTGTAGCAGAAAATGTGTGTACAAAGAAACATCTAAATAGGAATTTTAAAACACATAGCACAAATGAAACTTGTGTTATTTGCTAGTAACTGGATCTTGAAATGTGTTTAGTGTATGGCTAAACCAATGAACTAAATTATATCTATATGATAGAAGATGAGAATGGTTGGAAGAAGCATGACCTAATGCATGAGGAACTGCATAATTGTGTGTGAAATAGAGCCATAATTTGGATTCTCTAGATTCAAGCTACAAGACAGCTAACCTCAGCACTTTGCCAATTGTTAGGTTTTCTGGCATGGTGCCATGATTAAGAAAAACCCCTATATCAGAAACAAAGTGACAACTGTGTAGTGAGTAGTATTTCCCAGAGGAGAAATGAGTAGACACAACTCTGGAAGAATCAGTTGTGACCAGTCCATGAGACCCTCTGGCCTGGAGTGCCTGAAAGGTGACATGACATCTGGGGACACATCCTTGTGTCCCTGAGTGCTTGTCTTGTGCTTTTGGGAGAGGCAAGCTTGAAAAGGAGCAAGTAGCATCTTGTTTTATCCATATCACATAGTTTTAGAAATAAATAATGGCTTATCATTTAAATATAGCCACATACAAAGCTGTTCGTAGGTTTTCCTTTTTAAATTTTAAATGCCTTGTTGGATAATGTCAGTTTTTCACAATGGAATAGTAGAACTTGACTTCCTGTGCTGTCATGTCACTTTTACTGTGGAAGCTGCTAAACCAAATCAACTTAGAGCAGTGTAAACACAGTGCAAAGTAGCGTAGCATGACGTGTATTTTACTACATCAAGTGAGTGCTGATTTGGGTGGATGTGGAGAGATAAAATTGCTCTGGATGGTTTTGCTTGCTCCTTTGCTCTGGATATTAGGGGATTGGAGAGGTTAGAAGTTTGCAGGACTAAGATACCTCTGCTTCCACTTTCTTGCCCAAAAGTCTAGTGAACCCATGACAAGGATGGTGGTTCTTTTCATGGTTCCACCATGATTTCCTTTATGATTTGGCAGGTCACTTGTAATTTGGTTAGCCTTTCAGGAAATACCAATGCGGAGCATGTAGTGTTGACAAAAGGCCAATAAGCATAACAAAGAGGGTGGTTCCTTTCCCTTGTCCAGATGACTGATAACAAATAAAAGGTCAACTTCACATTTCATAGGTCACTTACTTTTTTCTTCTGGGAACAAAATCAATCTGCCCACTTTCCCTCCTTGATACTGCTACCAATGGACTGTGAATGATGATGTGACTCCCCTCCTGCTGACATGCTTTTTAGATTGGCATTTGAAAGGACATGGCAAAAGTCAACAGGGGTAAATGTGCATTTGCTAACGGACATAAAACTTTAGGTGAAGTGAGAGACATTTTCAAGGTATTTTATCAGAAGTGGAGAAGAGAGAATACTGCAATCTTGTCATGACAGTGGATAGCAACAGGTTTTACAGTTCGCTAGTCCAGAACATGCTACTTGATTATTTTGTATCTAGAAGTTGTCAAGAGTATGGTAACCAAGCTGGTAATACCTTGCTTTTATAGGAAAGCTGATACCTATCAGATACTTCTACAGCACATTTTGATGCACATTTTCAATATCTTGTATACTATAAAAAGAGAGCGTGTACAGGGAAAACCTTTGTATTGTGATATTAAAGTTTTTATACATGGACCTTCTCAACTGGTACTTAGGTTGCAGATCTCCAAATCTGACACCATTACTAAAAATGTCATGACTTTTGTGCAGAAATCTGTTACTCTGTTCTTATTTGGCTTTTTCATGGCACGCCATTGTTTTGCCTCCATTTGTTTTATCAAGAACTGCTCTTAGGTAACTCAATAAGGGATTTCTGCGGAGTTGAAGAACATGACTTGCATTGTGTGTGCAATAATGCTTCTCTTGATGTCTGATACTAGTGCTGTTTTTGTACTGGAAATGATGAGAAGCTGGTGTTTTATGATGGGATTTTATAACAAACAACAATTTAGAAATGTCTGATTTTGTTGTTGCAATGTGAAAGTAATTTATTCAGAGAAACAGGAGAACTATAAAAGATTTATACATAATTAGGAGTTTAACTTGAGTAGAAATGTCAACATTTTTCTCCCCAAGTGCTCTTCTGTGAAAGTACTCTCCTCTTTCCCTTTGAGGACATACAGTAGCCTACATAAATCAAAGTATTAAGTTGATGAAATATTAAACACAAATTCTAAACTTCCATTAAAGTGGTCTGTTACCTTTGTAAGACTGAAAGCTATCTCATTCTTCTTATCTAAAGTATCATCACTTGTACTGCAGGCAACAGATCTCACATAGCAGTGCACTCTATTCTAAATAAAAAAAAGATTATGTTTCAGTGACATGCTTAGAAAGGGGTACAAATGGATAAAATTTTGATTGTGCTACTTTGTTTTGTGCTAAGGGCCTTTTAAACATCAGTTGATCTCAGAATGCTTTCCAGCCTTCTGCAATCATGATTGCTAAAGGACATGCTAATTCTGCAAATGGGGGCCAGTCAGATGTCTCTGTCTTTACCTTCTTCTACCCACACAGATCAGGTGGCTGTGGATGTGGTAGGCTGACCCATTCTCAAACTCTTACTTCAGTTTAAAAAGGTGATTTTGTTTAGAGACCAGATGACAATTTAGTAAAGGAATGGGTTTTTTTTGCAAAACGACCATGGGGTATGGACACTTGTGAAAGCTCCTGTACTATTTACTCCATGATATAATTCTAATGTACAGATCAGAAAGCCCAGGTCAGGCCCTTGACATCACCACACAGTCAATGGTATAAGGCAGAAAATTACAAAGAGGAAATTTAGAAAACCTCCAGCAAGAATCTAAAGCAGATCACACAAATATGCCTTAGATTGTCATTAGTGTAATGGAAGCTGGGTACACCGATTCCTTAGACACTGAAAAGTATCTCAGCCTTGTACTAAGAAAACATTCAGAGATATCATCTGTACTCCTAAGTACTGTGAAGAGTTACAGTGCCTCTATCTGTACAGTTAACCAG
>JAOXXN010000265.1:8346343-8371793 GCA_026770055.1 Myrmophylax atrothorax
TTTGGATAGTGAGTTAGTGTTTGGTAGCAGGCAATTTTATTTGAGTTACACATGTCATGTAAGATATTCAGGTACTACTAATTCATGAGAAATACCTCTGTGTGAGAGAGTGTTTTGAAATAAGCAAGTGGCACACACCTTACCAAGCTATGAATTTTATTTTTACATGCATGCAATGAGGTAGGTAAGAGAGAACTTTGATGTAGAAACTGCTAGCTAACTTGTCACATGTGGACAAAAATAAAAGAAAATTATGAAGTACGTGCTGATGAAGAAGATGAAGAAGATAACTGTACAGTCTGTGACACTTTGTTAATGAGTGTCTGGCAAAGGTATGGATGGCTCTGCTGTTTCAGAGCTATCTGGATGGTGAACACAGCTGTATGAAAGTTTTAGCCTTCCCTTCCATCTGGAGAATGTTACATATTCAGAGCTGTTGAGGCATTTGATGTATCCTTGGAATCTGGTATGTTGTCACAGCAAAATGTATTACATTCACGGCAATGAAGAGAAATACAGAAACTGCACCTAGTTTAAAAGACTCCTTCATCTTTCTCTAATGGTATTGACAGCTTTTGCACTAAGCAATTTGGAAACTGCCTAGGGTAGCATTTTATAAATAAAATTAAAAAAAAGTTGAAATGTGCTCATTCACAGAGATTTATCTAAATTAACCAATTCAATTTTTTAGCTTGTTCTTCTGTAATGTAAGAGCTGTCCCTTCGTTCCCACTTTTTCTCCCTGTCATTTATTGCTCCTTTCTACTTACTGACACCCAGCTAGGCCTAAATAAATGCAGCATGTCCCTTCAGAGTTGACATTTTCCCTGATTTTCAAGCTCTTTCATATTTTCTGTTTTCTTATACTTCTTATCTGTGCCTTTTAAATGTTCTGTAGCTGCTTCTGATAACCCATGTTGGAACCAAGGCATCTCTTTACTTGTAATACTGCAGATCGCAGCATAGAGAGAGGCAGCTTGAGGTGGAGAGTGAGTGTCTTGCGCTTTGTATGATCAGATTCAAATTACTGTTGCTGTTTTTATTTGTATACCCTCCCTTCCTCTCTCACCTTGCTTCTCTTCCTCCTTCTCTCCCTCCCTTCTTTCCTTCTTTGATCAATATCAGTGAATATATAATTGTTTACTAAACTGTTGGTAATGCATTCCCTTCAGAAAAGCTCTGGTTTAATGCTTTTTTTAATTTAATCCTGTTTATGAGTCTGTAATTTATAAACCTAGTGCTTTTATACAGAGAAGTGGAAACAGAACAAGGTGCTGAAAAAAGAAAAGGAATGCACCTTTGTGATGTATCTGCTTTGCATAGCACAGAAGGGCATTACTTTAGTAATTGTTTTTTTCTTTGCTCTTTGTAATGACTGGTAGAGATACTGATTTAATCAACCAAGCATGCAAGTGGTTGTGATTGTGAACCAGATTGTTGTGAAGCAAACAAATGTTTCACAGTAAATTGCCAAGGGATACCAGCTACCCTGCTCTGGTTTTGCTCAAATAGATTGTCTTTTAAGCAGCTGCCTCCTAAAAGGCCTTCGTTATATATGGACCTTTAATCAAAATGTCACTAAATCCTGCATTCTGGGATGCTTCATTTGAAACACATCCAATGCTCTTATTTATTAAATTATCCAGTGTGGACTCCAACCACTATTATCCCTAGTAAGCAAAGATGGATGAGGGACTGACAAAAAGCTTGTGTCAGAGCTGAGATCAGCTGTCCATGTGTGATGTCTTGATCTATTTGTACAGCCCTCTTGGGAACCATCGGGCAATTAAGTTCACCCATTTCAAACACAGCCCTTTCTGTACACTCTGATTTGATAGGAGAATGGGCAATTCCTGGTAATGACTACTACATCAATTATACTGCATTGTATTGATGCTTAATTAGAGAATGTGTTGAAACTGGGGAAGGGGAAAAGTGGAAGAGGGGAGGGTTGGCTCCCAAGTAAATGTCAGAGACCTTTCCTTAATAGCCTGTCTTCTTAATGTGCATTGAATGCACTGACAAGCACTGTGGCCTCCTGACCTTCAAGCATTTACCCCAGCCTGAGAAAGGAGAGCAAAGCCTCTTTGAGAAGGAATTGTTTTAGAGCTGCATTACATTTAGTGTCATTCTTGTTCAGCTTTACTGTGAACTGACCCTTACAGCCCTTTGGCCCCTGTACGCGGTTGGAAACCATTTCTGTGCCTGAGCTTTCTGAATCAAACACTTGCCATCTCATCAAACAGCCTTTCAAAAGTGAAACACAAACATCATGAGCATGTACTCTTATTTTTCTAAGGTATATGTAAGTAATCTGTGAGCTATCTGTAAGAGTTCTTCAAAAGAAAAAGAACAAAGCCAAGACTTTTGCATCATTTCAATAATGACATTAAACATGATCCTTTGATCTCCAGTTTCTTAAGATAGAAAAATACTATATATCAGAAATAGAGGATTACAAAAAAACTACAAGACATGTACAGGTGTTTATGACAGATCTGGCCTGTGAAGCCTGACACTAGCCATTTCTAAAGGTTAATTTTCTAAAGCAAGAGACATTGCAATATGTTTTTGATTACTGCTGATTCTTTACAGGGCAATTGCATTGAGTTTTTCTGGTAGTGTACGCTGTGATATAAATGTCCATATAATATGTGCACTTCAGATACAGAGCTGCTCTGTTTGACAGACATCCTGGAGAAACAGTCATGATTTTAATGTATCTAAGGTTCTCCTGCACTAGGCTTTGCAGACATTGTCCTGATCCTGTGATCAGGGTCCTAGCCTCCTGTTTTCAAGATAGAAAACTGCACTGTATGTGGGAACAGACTGATAACCCCTTCAACGGGAAGAATGCATTGATTATTTTTTATACAGTATTATCCTTTTCAAAAAGCTCTTAATATGCATCTGCATCCCAGGAACCACAACAAGCCATCTGTGCCTTTAGTAAAAACTCCATGTAATTCAGCATGACTTTGTGAAATGGAAAGAATTTAAAGACAGCATGGCTATGCTAATTTTATGTTAATTTCTGTAAAAACTTAATATTCTGTGCCAGTCTTTTGCCTGTGCAATAATCTATGCTTTGCATCTTCTGTTGTGATATTTTACTTTAATGGTAGCACTGAATGCAGATAGTGCCTGTCTTTCAGAATATGGAGTCAATTTAGGTCTTTTCCACAAAAATGTCTCTTCATGACTATAAATGCTATTACTATACATGCCACAGCAGTGGCACATTAGGGTGGTGACAGCTTTGCACATTGGAAGTCAGGCTTTGAAAGAAAGAATATATTTGCAAAAGAAACAGCTGATTAATTTGCATGTGCAGCTTTCAAGTAATATGCTTTTGGAGTACATTGTACAACAAATTTTTTTTTAAAGTATATAGTATTTTGGAAAAATATCATAAATTAGAAGAGTAGCTTTACCTTGCTGGAATGTAGTTTGGGTCAGGTGGGGTTTTTTCCCCTTAAACTATGTAGATTTATCAGAAGGTGACATTCTGATATCTGATATAGTAGATGTTTTATTTATGAATCCTTGACATTATTAAACAAGAGGTAAAATGCATTTGAAAGGAGGTTATAAAATTTGAAGCTTGGTAGGAAACAGCTAATAGTTGTGCAAAAAACCCACACACTTTTTTGGCAACCTTTGTTCCTTTTTTCAGTGCTTAAATGACTGTTGAATATTCCCAATATGAATTTCATATTACATTAGTATTATAAATTATTTATAATTTAAATGATAATAATTTCATACAGAGTTATAATCAAGCCCCATCTTCCATAAAAGCCTACTTGTCTAAGTATCTTTCAATTTTTACATTTAACTTTTACATTTAAGCAAGTGGCAAACCCAGAAAAGGTAGCTTTGCTGTCCAGGATCTGAGTGCAGCCTCACAGTTTTGCTGTGTACTTACATTCTATGACTAGTGCCACTTTCATAGGGGGAATTACTCACCTGCTCATGTACTTGGCTGCAGCAAAGCACAGAGTAGGTACTTCAGCGATTTGCTGGTGCCAGTGTCAGTCCCATGTGTTGGACTTCTGCTGCTACAACCAAACCCCACATCAGACAATCGGATAAAAATAGAGAAGTGAGTAACTCAGCTCCCTGATGATGCTGTGTCATTGCCTTAGCTGCACTTACCTAATACATTCTGTGAGTGGCAAAGTACTTTAGTTCTCTTTTTGTTCATCACTAAAACTCAGCAATTTAAAAATAAATTAAAAAATTACTTGATTTTTAATATGGGTGCTGATTTATACCTTAATTCCCTGAAATACAGTGAAAAACACTGATTTAAGAATGCATCCATGTGTTGCTGAACACAAGGGAAGCTTTGCTGTTCACTTCCTCAGAAGTGTAAGTGACAACAAAATGGGGTGTACACATGGTCCTTTCTCTCAAAGCCTATCTTATCATTCCTATAAGTACATTCAGTGCTGCATAACTTAAGCCAGAACAGCAGATCAAACTAATTGCATGCTTTAAGGAGATAAATGTACATGTCTTACTGTGGTGGCCCATATAATTTATTCAGTATGAAGAACAGACAGTCCAGTCCGTATGTGCAGCTCCTGCATTCTAGATGCATAAAAACAAGATACTGCAGTGGTAAAGGCACAGATTAAATGGCTTAGATGAAATTCTCACTCAGTTGAATTGGTGCACATATATGAATACGAGTATATTCCTGGTGTGCATGAAACATCTTTTTTCCTTTAATCTCTTCTTTACTGGTATCTGGTGTGCCATATTCTAATTTCCTTGGGTTTTGGTTGTTTTTTTTTTTTTCCCAAGGTTAAAATGTAATGCTTGTTAGTGTGGGGAAGGAATAATTTCAATATAAATTATCGTTAAAGTATGAGTGTTATATGTTAAACAGAACTGATGAAATCTTTTAGTGCCTGAAATGCCTTAGCAAAATTGTGCTGTTAAGCTCTTTGTAAAGTTCCATTACACTGAGATTTATTTTTCAATCATTTTCAAGACATGCTTTTTTACTATCTGAAGGCATTATGCTATTAACAGAATTACTGTGTAATATAGAACCATCAAAAACTAGCAGCATTAACATCTTACTTTGCATAAGGACCAGCTTCTAATCCAGGTTCCATTGTTACAGTACAGGAATAGAATAACTGCAGTGCTGTATGTGAGATTCAGTTGCAGTCTCCTTTTTACCCCAATGAATCTATGATTTTAGCAGAGTATCTGTGTTGTTATTGGAGAAATGAATTTAGTTCATACTACGTTACAGAGTGTCCAATTGACCTGGACACTTTAAATACTAGGTGTCAGAGGTGAAGCTAAGAGTGATGATGATGGCTGGGCTTCCTGAATGAAGCTTTGGGCAGGGCTCTCCCCACGTGGGTGTGCCCGCCCTTCCAGCCTGCACAGTGGATTTTTTAGGTGAGGCACAGCATGCGCAGAACTGGCCCCACCCTTTAACCCCTAAGGTTCATCTGCCACAGCTAAGCGAGCTTGGACGGTGACAGTGAAGTCCTCATGACTAGAACCTACACTACAGCCCCCAGTATTCCCGGGAGGTCTCTCATCCAAGTACTAACTGGGTCTGACCCTGCTTAGCTTCTGAGATCCGATGGGATCAGATGTCAGGGTGGCATTTATCTGCCTGAGTAGATGAGAGGCATCTTACCTGCTGTTTTAGGGCATCTCTGGTGGCTGCAAATACACACAAGTCTCTCCAGTGCCTGCTCCTCCATGAGATCTATATCATAGACTGTATGTTAGGCAATTGCAATTGGGAACAAAATGATTCATTTTTAATCTAGTACAGGTTAGATTCAAATTAGGGATTCTTCATTCGGAATTTAAATTTCTCTGTCACAAAAATGGCAACTAGATTTGGAAAGTTTGATTGCTTTTTAATGCTAAGTAATAAATAGTACTAGATGTATGTCTGATTGCAAAAGCCTTTAATGAAACACATCTGAGCACTACTGGCAGTCATTTGAGCTGAAAATTTGTTATGTCTTCTCTGTTGAACTGTTTTATCCGTGTAATCTTTGATAATTAAACAATCATTTTTAAGGAGTCCCTTTTTCAGCATATAGTCATTTTTCAGTTGACAGTGACTAGATTTACATTAAAGATTGCGCTTAAATTATTAAATGGTATTTTGTGCAACAGTAATTTCCATGAAAGGATATTTTTCATCTTATTTGCTAGGAAGCTTTAGATTCCAAAAGAACACTTTTGGCAAAGCAAAGGAAAATATTTGAAAAGCAGAAGCTGTAATTATGAACGTGTGTGGCTAAACACCTGTCAAGCACTTGGCTCATACTGATCAAGCTTATAAAATAATGACCATGCTCTGATCCCGGCTCTTGAAAGTGGGCATGATATTCAAGGGATTACTTGGTCACTTCTGTTTAAAATCTAGATGCTTTGGAGAATATGTGACACACTTTTAAAAGTAGAAAGGGCAGTTACAGATAAGAAGTTGAAATGCCAAGAGAGGTTATTTCAGTGGGAGTGAGCCGAAGTGAGTGAGTCCAGCCTTTGGATCAGAGGGTGCTGTTCCCAGATCCACCTGTGAAGCCATCTCATGGAAGTATTTAGGCACGGTTTTGTTGGAAGGTGAAAGCAAAGCAGCCGCTCAAACTGTGCTCCAAGGCTACAAAACCATGTTGGGGTGAAGGACTTAGTTTGGCCTAGAAATCCTGGGTAAGGATGGAGAAAGATATCTGTTTTTCTGGGTGCTGGGGCAAACCATTTCTATCCTGAAACTTGCCACTGACTTTTACATGGAACTCAGTGGTGGAACTTAAATGTCCTGAGCTGCTGACCAAATCACAGGGCCATTCCTTCTCCTTCTGTCTATATCAGTCCTGCATCTCCGGGATCCTAGTTCCCATTTTATCTGTGGTGCAAGGGGAGTCCTTGGAGAGCAGTCATTAGAGTGCTCCTGCGAGCTTGTTCTCTGAGGCTGTGATAGAGAGGAACAATGTTTATATGCAGAAGGAATGTTTGGGAAAAAAATGGAAAATTGTTATAGTTTCTTTGACCGGATGGTCTAACCATGTGAAATTAAAGCTTAAAAACTCCAAGTCTGAACATTAAGATGTATGCTACTAAAAATCAAGTGTATCCTGAAGAGACTTCTGTCTGCATTGATGTTTTCTGTCTACAGAATGACAGATATGACAGAGAAATTATGTCTTGCTTCCGATATATTTCCATTTGAGGATGGTGAAATAACTATTTAAAGCAAGGATTTTACAGTTTGAAAACATGAAAAAACAAGAGGGTCCATGTGGTCTTGACTGTTGGGGATATCTTATGTCTGGAAAGTCCTTGCAAACTACATAACCAGCAGCTTGTCACATTTGGGAAGATAAGACAGTCAATGAGGGCAAAGAAACAAAGAACTATTTTTGTTTCTTCTTGCCAACAGAGGAAGTATCTTTGCTTATGGAGCACAAGATGAATTTAATTTTGTACTTCCCCCTATTTTCCTTGCTCAGTGCACCTAAATTTCATGAATTAATCTTTGCTTTGTTTTTGTTACACAAAAGTTCTTCCAAACATTTAAAAAAAATCGTGTGATATATTTTTAACTTATAGCTGGCACTGGATAAACATGCCTGTATCATTGCATTGGAATTAAGGGGGCTCTCCAAAACTAGCAGCACACTCTCCTGTTTACTTAAAATTCTAAATCCTTAACGTCTTTTCAAACTTTTATTTATATAGTATTTATACTATAATTGCAAGCTGATGTACTTTCACATAGTGCATTAGCAAATTTCCAAACGACAGAAAAAGGACTATAGGAGGGCTGTGCACCACCCCAAGTGGTTCATAACCATAGAACTCATGGAATCAGGTGAACATGAATCTGAATAATGCAATTAAATCTCCTCCACTCTGTGACATCTAATTGGACTGTTAAAAGTTCTATAATAAGGCTGGAACATTCACAAAAACTTATATGGACTACTTTGCCTTCATTTGTTTTTATGTCACATCTAAATTAATATGAATACTGTCAGAAGTCATCAAAATATACAATGCTGTTAAAAATCGCTAGTTCTGCAGTCAGAAGTGTAAATGCATTAACATGGGTAATTTCTTTGTAGAAGGTTAGTAATTCTGCTGTAAAATATGTTCTTCTTTCACATGCCTTCTACAAATTACAGTAACAATTTCTGTTTGCGCTTTGCTGTTACCTAAGAGGGATAATGAATGTTAAGAATCCTGCTGTTATGGTAATTTTGTAGCCTTTCCCCTCTCTGTCAATGACAGCAAATCTAAAAAACATGTGAACCTGAAAGTGAAGGTTTTTTCTGAGAAAGAAAAAAACCCCTGTGACTAGCTTGTAAAAATATAGTAGGGCTTACTCTCTCAGTTTCTGAACCTAATCTGATTTATCTTCTTTTTCCAAACACCATTATTCAATTGAATTAGGAGCAATGTGTTATGTATTTTTTCCTTTTTGATAGTCAAAGGAATACTCATCTATTTTGAAAACACTTCTTCCTCTCACCATTTATAGCTTTTGTTACTTCATTTGTTGCTATTTTTATATGGAAGAACTATTCAGAAACTTAAGCAGAATGTAATCTTAACTGAGGAGAACTGGGTGTGCATCTCCAGCATACCAAGTGACTTCCATTGGCAGAGTTAAGGTCTGTGCCTGCCTCTTAATAAGACATTATCCAAGCAGAAGTCAGCTAATGGACCTTAAACTAGTGTGAGTGGTCTGCAAAGCGAAGGCATATCATTACATGAATCTACTTTCCTTGAAGTCAGCAGAAAAATACTGCATCAGTTTTAGCAGCAAAAGAAGGTTATAGCTAGGTTATGCTACATCTAGATGTCTTGGTGTCTTTTCTCCCTTTAATTGAGCAGTGCTCTGTTCTGCAATAATAGTTTGGTATACAGGTTTAATAGAAAAATAGGTTTTAATGAAATTAAAAGAAAAAGTTCTTAGTCTAGCACCTGCTATATTCAGTTCTACTTGGACTGTACCTGTGAAAATCCTCTGCCTTTAGGAAATACTGTCTTGCTTAAAAATGAGAAAAAATATACAAGAAAGGGAAGAAAAGTGAAAAAAAGAAAAATGTTTTCTGTGCTGTCAAAATAGCTGTTATGCTAGGTTGGCTAATAATATAACGTGGATGGATGGCTGTGTAGTGTTTTGGCTATTTCTTCATCAATCTGATCCCAGCCCAGGTGACAGCAGAAGGGTTGTGCCTTCTAATTCCTCAGGAAATGCCCCGTGTTTTGTCTGTCTTTAATCAGACAGTTCCCTTCATCATTCAGATCACTTGGAAGTTGCCGTGGGAAGGCATGTGCACAGTCCTTTTGTCTAGTCAGTGCTTCATACAGGGACAACCTGTGGGTGGGAGAAGGGGGTTAAAATCAATTGTCCTGTGGAACGTAATCACCTTTCAAGGAAACATCCGTTGCAATGTTTGTGCCAAACTAAGAACGATAGGAACAAACAAACCTTTTGTACAGGCTTTCTGTTGGTGCCCTTTGCAGAAAAAAAATGACTGCTGCTGCTTTAAGTCATGGGAGCTCACGTTTGTTGTGACAGCTTTCCAATTGTTAAATAAACTCTGACCATGAGCAGCTGTCAGACAGATATTGCACTGCAGGCTTCAGTTAAAAGGAGCACCAGACAAGCATTTCAGCGCCTAAAGGCTCTTATTTATTTTTCAAAGACTCACATTTAAACAAGCAAACAAACAAATAAAAAATACAATGAGATAATGTGATCCCTTAACTAAAACAAAACGAAACCCCCACCCCTTTTATTTTATACATTCTATGGCATTTTTGTGTGAAAGTTCTAGAATTTCAGTGTGTCCGTGTCTGAAAAACAGCCTATGGAGGAGCATGAGATTTTTGAAATGTATATTTTTGTCTGATGTCAAGGTAGGAAACTGAGAGGCAGAAATATTGACATTAGGCTTCATAAATAGTACTAATGATATTTCAGTTCTTGTGGGAAGGTAAGAGGAATTACACAGAGCTTCCTCAATGTTGTAAAATGCCATATCATTTGTACTTTTGACAGTAGTCTAATACAACCCTTCTGAAGTCATTACCTTTTACCCTCTGAGCAGTTTTAGGTAGCTGAACATGCCCTTGTTCAGCATTCAATGATTCCATAATTCTGTGATGATGTTGGACCCTTCTGTACAGAAAAGCAAAAAAAAAAAAAAAAAAAGAAAAAAGACAGAAGGCCTAACAATCTAAGATGAATGTGCGAGAAAATCAGCTTTTAAGGTAAACATACAGTCAGTACTAGAATAGAAGCCTTATTATTTACATTTCAGTTACAGACTGATATTGGCTGAGGATAGGGAGTGGATCAGATTTGAAGATGCCTTTTTCCATTGACTGAAGCAGAAGCTTAGCTCAATCACAAATTAAAAGAGAACAAAACCAAATCCAAAATAAAACAAAAACTAGTCTCAGTGACTAACCCCAAAAGGCAAGATGTAGGCTAATTGTGTGGAGGCAGAAGTTCTAACAATATATTAGGGTTATTTATTGAAAAATAAATATTTTTGCAAGTTAAAGGAAAATATTATCCATATTTGATTTACTAGTAATAGTACCAATAGGTAATTACTGTTTTTAAGGGTAACTTCGTCCAAAATTTCAAATTTAGTGAACTAGCTAACTAACTAGCTAACTAACTCTTTTCACAATTCCAGTTTCATTTAATGACAGAGAGGAGTATATCCAGTAAAAATACAAAGCAGTGGGAAATGGAAAAAGTCAATTTAAAGATCAATCCTCCCTGATTTTTTTCTATCAACTCCTCTTAAAAATAACACCCACAATTTTTATAACTGAAATGGATCATAAAAAAATCTCAGTGTTGTGTTCAATTATTTATTTCATGCCTTTGAAAACACTTCTGGGTAATGGTTTTCACTTTTTCACCTTTCATGTACCTCACTCTTTCAAATAAAAAAAAATAGAATCCGTTCAAAAATGGAAGATAATACCACTTTCTTGGTTTTGCTCATACTTCTGCTTATGAGTCAATACTCTTTTCTCACAGATACACGCTGGGCTTAAAGCCATGGTAAACATAATGCTCTATGATTTTAAACAAACTGATTTCTATACTGAACTAAATGTTTATGTAATATAGAGCTTTGTGGAGACTTGGACCAGGAAATTAATTTTTTTTATCTCAGTTTTTGGAAACTAAAGTGTAGAAGGGAAGGTTTGGGAGCACTAAAACAGTCATAGGTCAATTGCTGTAGTCAATGAAAATGTGATTTTCATGCGTGAGGGAAGCATGAGGAAGGATCCTTCAATAAAAGTAATAGAGATTGTGCTCTTTAATGATATTGACAGTGGATTAAAGGAAAATTTATTAATGGCTATGGAAAGAAGGAATAAAATCAGTCTTCCATCTTCTTTGTTAATATTCCAAATTTTCCATATTGCAGCAAAAATGGAATCTCTCTTTTTCCTGTCTTTCCCTAATCTAAGCAGTTATCCCTTGGGTGTTAGATTAAGGCTAGGAAATGGCAAGGATAAATAAATTTATCTGTTCCAGGTTTCAGAGCAGAAAGCTGGCATAATGACAGGGATAATGAAAGAGATGACCTGGAGATGAAGCTTCTGACTATGCAAGCAACACAACCTTCTTCTTCTGAACATGGACCTTAATGGAATAAACTTGCACTTGGGCTCCTTTCCTGCTATAGAACATGGCATGGCACAGAAACTATGTTGGATCCAATGCTTTTCCAGAGAATTGGGTTTGCTGGGCAGAGGGAGCAGAGCAGACACAGCAGCAAATCACCTGTTCCCTGGTGACAACAGCTAGGAATAGACGTGCCTTTTCAAACAGCTTATTCCCACTGCTGCCTGTCCCACTGTTGCTTCCTTGAAGTGTCTGGAGAGGGGCTACAGGCGAGAAAGTTTAGTCTGGTTTGTTAACCTGCTTCCAGTTGTTTTTTTTTTCTGCTTGTGTTGACTCTTGGGAGAGGGACCTTGAGGCTCTCAGGAGAGGAATTGCTGGGAGTGAGCTGCAGGTCAGGATGGTTGTCCCGGCAGGCAACATAACAGCTCTTCTGAGGAGATGTTTGTTACAGCTTGGCTACATAGGTGCGATGGCACGCTTGTTTTACAGGTGGCTTAGCATGGTGGCTACTTCAGAAAGCTATCAGAAGATTGAGATAATCAAGACTCGGTAGAGATCTGTTGAAAAAAACCCTCATAGACAAGTCTTTTATGTTTTGCATTCAATTGTACCACCATATTTGTACTTTTTTCTCTTTCCCTGTGCTGTATAATCACATGTGGTTTCCACTTGCCAGTGATCTGATTGGATGTCTCTGTTTTATTTTTGGTTTCTATAGGATAAAATCATGGGTAGATAAGATGCAAGAAGATCTTGTAACACTGGCACGAACTGCAAGCGGAGTGGAGAAGCTTGCTGAGGTAAGAAGACACACCTTCTACTGCAGTAACCAGAAAGTGAAGTGGAGGGCATGCATCATCTAGACATTATGATCATTTCATCCCAACACAGTAAAATGGTTTTGGGGAATTAAACTCTGCAGTGATTACTGGGAAAGTAATGAATAACAGACATCCATCTATTCACTCTCGGTGTTGCAGCTCTTGCTCACTGATAATATTTAATCATCTTTGCAGTCTCAGGCATAAGGCTTACCATTGTTGCAACACTTCCACCTGAAGCAAGTGCTTTTATGTTCTATGTTTGTCAAATACAGTATCCAGGAAACAACCATTCACAGCAGTGGGGAATTCTGATCTGTATTAACAAGGCAGCCTATTTTTCTGACACATATTTCCTGGAATGAGGCTGCTTTGGGTTAGCAGAAACATAGATGAGAATGAAAACTACTTTTATTCAACTCTTCGAATTTAACACAAATTTTGTTTTAGGGAAGAATTTACAAATATTTCATTGAGAAGATTTTATTTTGTGCTATGTTCTATTCATAGAAGGTAACAACACATCTGACATTGCAGAAAAATTAAGTTACTATTCAGAAAATGTCAGGATTACACCGCCTATACAATTTTGGGTGTATATGTCATGACCCAGGGTGTAACCACATGATCAAACATTTCTGTCCCCCATCCCTGCACAAGTTCCATGGCTCCCTCTGTGAACTGATGGATCTCTGACTTGATGTGAGACTGTGTAATGAAGGGAAATTTTGCTCTTACATCAAGAAAATAATTTATTGTCAGCCAACAAAAGCCCCTGGTGCTGGAGAATTGAACATGAAGCCTTGAAATTTTGTTTTCAGAAGTCATAGTCTCCCTAGATGACCTATGAAATGGACAGTAGCTCGGCTTCAAAACCATTAAGAAGCACACAGAAAAACTCATGTGTGAAGTTTCTCAGATTTAACAGTGTATATGAATATATTCCTTTGACTTTAATCACTCTTTATCCAAACATTTACCTGCTTTATGTGAATCCTGTCCCAGAAGGACATTTTCTCTTCACTGACTATAAGAGAAGGGTAGATGATTAACTCAGATGTCCACATTTACGACATGGAAGCTTCAGCTCAGATGAGATCACCACTGTCCTATAGAAGGAAGGGCTGTGTCACGGCATGCACATGAAGAACATAAATGAAGATTGCAGAGTTTATTTTAGTTCTGGCCTTTCCTAATATTTGAGTGCTTCATATTGCAGCACAATACAGGGCAGATGCTTTAGATGCACTTTTTAACCTTTGAAAGCCCCAAAAAAACTGAAAACAAAATCTTGAAATCCTAACACAAATCGTCAGATTCCTGCAAGGATGGGTTTCCAGCACAGAATCTTAACAACACAGAAATGTCTAGCACTTGGGCTTCCTGAGGAAGTGTAAGGTTTACCCACTATGGAACCCTGATGGGGATTTTTGTAGGTGGCTTTCACATGTGTCTGGTGACAGACAACAGCAAGGCTTGTGAATCATCAGTATGATATAGCCATTTTAAACCACTGCAACTCTCATTATTCACAACTTTTGAAAATATCTCTATAGTGAGGATACACAATAATATATTAATGAATCTTCCACATAGTGCTTAAAAAGAGAATATTTGGGAGTTGATTTAGTGAATTACTTCAATGATTTCTGTCTCTGAAAATATGAATATGTTTATACTGATGGACATTTCCCACACCCTTTCTTTTTCTTAGCAATGATGACAGCAATATAATGCCTGTAGTAAGCAAAACTGTGAAAGAAGTCTTAAATGCTATTACATTGAATTTATTTAAATGAGGTGACACATCCATAGACTTAACTAGATAAATGGGTATAACTAGAGTAGAAGAAACAGACAAAATGGAGGTGTGTAAGAGATGGAGAGGCAGGTGAGAGCTGAGGTTTATGGTGGTGTGCAAAGGAAACATGATGTTTAATTTACAGATGAACTCACTAATCAGTATTTGCCATACAGAGATAATTGTGATCCAACCAAGAACTGAGCTTTGATTTTCATGTGTCTGCTTGAAGTTTTAGTTCCAGATCATTCTTCTTCTGAATTAGTTGTGGTAAATTACTACTTTGGTAGTATGAATCAACACTATTACTAGTAACATCGAAGTGGATGTTCCATGATTGTGTTTAAAGTGTGGTTCCTTGTGTCCTTCAAGTGTTATACTCTCTGGGAATGGTCTCAAAATAGTCTTCCAAAAATAGTCTTTAAGGACAGTTTTAAATCCTTCTTCTTTGGACATTGCTAGGAGTTTAGGTGAGATCTGGGAGAACTCCAACTTGGATTTAATACCGATGTAATATCCCCAATATAGCAGTGCAAAGATTGCTTCAACAAGGCAGGAAGTCAAGATTCAAGATGCCAAAATACTCAGCTAGTTGAAAACTGGCAGAACAACACTGACTGCATTTGCAAAGTACCATGCCTAAAAACATTTAATTTACAATTCGAGCAGATAAAACTACTTTAAAAAAATAAACAAGGAGATTTCCACACAAGAAACAGAGACTGTATCTTGACCTTAATGCTGCTGTAGTGCCCAGATGAAGAGGGTACTGTTGGGTCCTTTCTATGATTTAAATGATTTTATTTCACTAGAAGAGAAAAGAGAATGTTTATAAGGAGGTGTTGTGTGTATATACATCTTGAGACTTGAAAGCAGGAACACAGGATACACAGGAAAATCTTTTATAAAGAGGTACAAGATATTCAATGTGCTGCTTTTACTGTCTCTCAACTAGCACAGCTTAGTATATTTCCTCTAGTGTTATAAGTATGGTGTTTAAAAGCAAACAAAGCCTAAGAAAACCAACAATATAGTCATGTAATTGTCATTTCAACTTAAAAGGTTCACATTACTTTGTCTTACTCATGAACTCTCTAAGCATTCAGGTGTTATGAAGCTGCTCTGGTGTGAATTATACACAGTTTCTGCAGAGCAAATAGACTGTTAGAAACAAAAATAAGAACAAATAGATAGCAGCAGAACAGAATTTTAAAATCCATGTAGCAAAATAAATATCAAGGCTGTATCTGATCTCACTAGCTTCATTGCTTGGTAGGCATTTTGTCTTTGAAAAGACAAAAATTTTTCAAAGTCACATTCTTTACCTAAAAACAGATATTTCATCTTATAGGGAAAAAAAAGTTAAGAGCCTACTGATCTAGAGAATTAAGTAAAGGCACAGTACCATTTTAACGAAAGTACACTAAACCTCTCTTTTTCCACAGACAGTTCACAGCAAAGACTCATGACTAAGCTAATTGACAGCTCTTTTAATCTAATAAACTACAACGAGTATGCTTCTGAATTACAGCTCCAAAAATACCTCTAGGGACAGGAGAGAGAAGGAAGGGAACCCTGCAGTACCCAGAAATGAAGACCTCAGAGCAGAGAACATGCCTTTTAGCAATGCACAAGCTTGTCTGTTCCAAACTGATTGAAGAGACTCCTCTTTTGCAGAAACACTGCAATAAAAAATGCGGGTATGTGTTAAGAGCTTTGACATGACAAACACTTTGGAGCTTCACTATGGCTGTTATGGCAAAAAAATATGCCATCTTGTGCTGTGTAAACTTTTCAAGCAATGGCATAATTGAACAAAGCAGCAGACAGAGAGGCAGTTCCAAAGAACTCTGCTCTCTGAATCTGTTCCCTTTTTGATACATTGCTGCAAAAACAATCCATGCATGATGTTCATAAGGCATGCTGTTATTACAGTCCCAGGAGCTGTAGAGAGAACCCATATAGACTGACTTGGCCTTTAAATGATACTCGTAGTGAGATAGAAATACTGTTTCTTCCTCCAAAATAAAAGTAAAGCTACTTATGGATATATGCTACATGCTGATGAGTTCCATTCAAAAAAATGAGTCCACCAGCAACTGTTAGATGATTTTTATTTATTTTATCTTTTGTATGCTGTTTTATAATAATTAGCTCTTCCTTACTGAACAAGCCAGCTGAGGTTCTGCAGGAGCACATTTCATCCATTGCTCAGTGTGAGGTCTGTGTGCCTAATGCACAGATGGTGCGAGTCTGCTGAAGCGCTCACATTGGCAGCAGCTTCCCAGGCCATGCTTTTAGCTTTCCAGGTCTTGGATCAGTTTCTAGAGTTTAACTGAGATGAGTGACTTTTAAGAGAGACTGGTCCCTGATGTGAACTGCCCTGGAGCAGGGATGTTCAGGAAAGCTTCCTTCTGCCAGAAGGAATTATAACCTAGAGTGACTTTCTGTTGTTGGACTCCACAGATGTTAGCTAAGCTAATGTTATGTTCTAGAGGATCTAGAAACAGAGGCATGCCACTAACTTAAACCTATAGAAGCTTCGTATAAAGCTTGCCTTGTTCTCTTCATTATCTGTATAGAGGTCTGTGCAAAGGAGACTTTTAACACCTTACTTAAACTTCATGTAAAATTTGTATCTGGATGATTTTCCCTGTTGTCATAGGGACCTGCAATTGCTGCTTAAAAGAGTGGTTTGGCAATCAACTTAGCAGTAAGCATTCTTATTATTTTTCTCAATGATTGGCATGATATTTGTATGGCTCTTTCTTTACAATCATAAAGTAAGTTGGATGAATTAACAAAGGTTTTATAGATATTTGAAATAAATTATTGAAAACATTCAACAGATCCATGGATTTGAAAGTTCCATTTATTTTTACCAGCTTTATTATTTATTTATTTATTTATTTATTTATAATTACTGTATGTATCAAGTTGGATTCAGTTTGTATGTGCTTTAGCCAAAGGCAAAGAATTTTGTACCTCATGCTATTTTCCGATGAACTACCAGATGGTCCTAGGGGATATATGGCCACATTCCAAAACATGCTTCACCCTTCTTAAGGTTAAAGTAATGAAAAGTTTTATGATTAAGAAAGTTGTGAAGAAGAAATGTGAGAAATTGATTTTTTTTAATAGTTTGATTTTAAGAATAACAGCCTGAATAAATACATTCAGTTTGCATTTCACTGGAGGTCTCTTCTTTGGACCTTTTAAGCATGAATTTCATTTGACTCTTGTGATTGCCATACATTCTGAAGAGTTTGTCACTATTTTGACCATGGAATTAAAGACTTCTGACTTACGATATATAAAATAATAATATATTGGTCTGCAGTCTCTGTCCTTCTTCACCCCTGAAAATGGAAAATGTAACTAATACCACAGCACTTTTAGGCACAACTGCTGCAACTGTAAAGCTGTGTCCTGGGTGTATTCTTCAGTTCTCTAAGAAAGGAAAGCAAGTGTTTAAATGAGTGGAATATGGGAATTAAGGAAACTTTCATATTCATTCAAGTTGTGCTAGTCAGTGAGGAACACTATGACTGATCTCAAAATCAGAAATGTATTGTATTCTCTCTTTTCTCCTTTTATTTCTTTTTGCCTCAATGAAACAAAATGCTAAGCACCTTTTTTAACATAAAGTACAATAGAGAAAACTTTTTACTCACAAAAAGTGCAGTTTCACTACGTTGTTTTTCTAAGGAAAAGAGGAAAAATTTGAAAAAAAGGAAACAACTCTTTTATTTTTTTTTCTATTCCCTTAGTAATGTGTAATAAAATAAATGGTTAACAGAGTGGGAGTATAGGAGGGCAGGCTCTGAAACGCTTGAGTTCTTTCTAAGCATAAATAAGCTACTGCACACTGTTCACACTTGTGTCTTTTGCCTCATCCCTAAGACAAGGACACCAATCTGCTGTCGGAGCAGGGTGTGGTGAAGGGAAGTGAGGTCAGAATTACTTTTTAAATGGAATTATGAAAGGGTTGGTACAGAGAAATGTGATCATTTCAGGTATTTATTGATGAGTCAGACTCCATTTACCAGCATTAAAATACCATATGAGATGATTTAGCTTGGTTAGAGATTTCCAAAACTAGTAACAGTTTTTTTAACAATACAGTATTTATAAAGGTATGTCTCATTTGGGGTATACCACTGCCACTGCTATGTTCTGTGCTTAACCCAATACCAAAGCTGCAGGCATTAAAAATAGAATTCTTCAAATTAAATTCTGTAGAGTTTATACAGAAGTTGAGAAGTCAGGAAAATGAAAATGAAATCACTTTTAAAAATGCAGGCTGGAAAATTTGAAGACATACCTGCAAGTTTTCTTTGTAATCCAAATGTAAATTAAGAGATTGCCAAAACAGAGGGAACCTCATTTATTATTTGCAGATGCTACTCTCCCTCTGCTCTCTTAGTAATAAACTGGCATTTTGAGGAGTTCCTTCTTCCAGCAGGCAAAACAAGCTGTAAGTCACTAAGAATAGGTGGCTGCATTAACCAAGCTTGCTCAAGCTCAAGGGAAGAGATGGCCTAATATAACCATAGCTTTAATTACTCTTTGGTTATCTGGATAATCTTTTATCAAAGCTGTAATTTTCCACTCACTTTAACAGTAATGAATTCTGTCCTTTTGGTGCTTGTGTTCAGATGGTTTTCATAGAATCTGAGAGCAAATTAAACATTTGCCTTAAAAAAAAATTCACACACCAAAACCAAGAAAAACTTGAACATTAAGAGCTAATCAGTTTCCAAGTCCTGTGGTTAGCAAAACACCAAAAAAACCCTCTTCTGTTTCCCTAAGATTTAAAATTATCTTTGGGAAGAGAGACAGTAGGTGTTCAATTGCATTAAGAGTAGCTAAGGCGGGATAAAATTTGCTATGAATAAGTGAGTTTGAGAAATTAGGTAAGTACCCACCTCCAGATGTGGCAGAAGTGCAGAAGAAATGTGAAACACTTTCTTCATATTGTTCTTCTCCTGTTACAAGAAAGACCCACTTGTACTCATCACAAATTGGGATTTTTGGGTTCTTACCCACTCTCAGCTAAAAACCTGAGCTAAAACTGCTGTGAAACGAATAAATGATGTTATTCAATACTGTATGGCTATCACTAGGAAGCGAATTTGAGTGCCTTAAAATACATTTTTCTTAATAAAAGGGCATTTTAAATCTGCTTCTGATGTTTGTACAGTAGCAGAGGCACAAAGCTGAACTCCTGTTTTATGAAGGTTTAAATACAAAGTGACAGTTACAAAAATTACTTTGTAATTTGAAAGTCCTTTGGACTGCTCTGTTAATTTTCAACAGTCAAAAGTGGCTGGTGATTCTTACAAAGTATGCCTGATTATCTGCTTTCCTTTGAGTAGGCACCAATTGGCCATGGCATTACTAACACTCTCTCTGATGTTAGCTGAGGCTTAAGTGTTCCCAGCATCTTGCAGAATTCAGTCAGAGTGTTTTACTTAAGAATGAAATAGCTCTGATATTTTTTTTCTCTAATGTGCACATTGCTACTATGATATGTCATGGTTTTCAACACATCAGCTGCCCTGTCACTTGTCATCCCAGACCTTTACAGTAGTCAGTGATCAGGCAAGTGATTCGGAGAAGCAACAGCTACAATGAACTGTTGGGATGGCTTTTTCCCTCTGTGTTGTTGCCATGAATTTCAAGAATGAAGGCATGTGTGAGTTGCTAGGGAGCAGCTGTAATCATATTTATACATTATATGGAGCAGAGAGTAAGACATGTAAAACACTCAGACCAATTTCTTGGAACATACAGAATGCTTCTTGGGAAGGAGCATTTTTCAATGTATTCCACAATGAATTGCTTCTGATTAAAAGAAAAGAAATGTCTAGTGAGAAAGAAAAATTCTCTGGCATGCATTAGAAATAGAAAGTATTGGTATAATTTTGGAAATAGGATATGCTAGTAAGAAGATAGGATTTGCTGATAGTGGTCAGATTATATATTTGTGACTACTATAATTTGAGTTAAAGAAGATTGTCTACAGTAATAAAAAAGTTAAGAGAAATAATCATTGACATGATTTGAAGTGGTTATTTTTGTTTTTTGACTTTTCCTGCTCCCAAGATTTCCTTATATGTTTGGATGTCTATTCTGTTTTGGATGTTCTCTGCTTTTCTCTCACAAATGAGATCACGACATATAACTTCATGGCACTGATAAAAAATAAAATTATTAAATACGAGGGTCTTAGTTGTTGATAGTTTGTTGGCTAAATGAAGTTGTTAAAACTGAAACTGTGTTTCTTTAAAACATTGAGTATTAGTAGTGAAATTTCATAATAATAATAAAAAAAAAGGTTACCCAAAATTTCAGTAAGAATGGACTTTTTTTCCGTTTTCTTCTCCCCCCAAGCTAGATGTTTCCTTTCTCTGCAAGATGAAATACTAAATCTTCTGGTAGGGAGGTCTGTATGATTTTTTGGTAGGCAGAGGGAGAATGAAGAACAGTGAATGACCTCAGACCTGTCCAACATCCTGGGCCAAGCTAAAGTTGATGTATAAATTATAAAAAACCCTTAAGCTGTCTCATTAGTTATTTATTTTTATTTTATATGCTGATATGGTTTATTAGGCAAGGATTTTACTTCAGTCAAGAGTTGCAAGGTATCTCGATTTTGTCTAGATAAGGAGCAGATAGAAATATTTTTATGTGGAAATGCCTGAGACTTTCAGGGACTAGAAAGGTGACTTTGGTGCTTGCTCAGCATTAGGTTTAGAAATCTCAAAGCTATGTAAATCCTCAACTGTTAGCAAAGAGTAAGCATCATTCTTCAATTCTTTTTGATTTTTAGCAGAGAATTACACATTGCAGAGAGCGGGCTTTAATAAGCAATGAACCAAACCTAGGTTTCATCCAAGATCTTCAGCCAGGAGTAAAAGGAGGTAGAGCTAGACTTGAGTTGGAGACAAGGCTACAGTGTGGCTCCAACATCCAACCAAGAGACAGGACTACAGAAAAGATTTAATTGATTTATCTGAGGGGTCTGTCTAGGAGATGGGCTAACTATGCCATAGGGTCAAGACCCACTGGAGGGACAGGACTGAAGACAGGCACACCTATCCTGGAGCCCAGGATTGAGCTGAAGTGGAGTTGATGGGCAGGGGCACAGGCAGAGGTTTCTAGAGAGGCAGATCATGGTCACTGAGGTCTCTTAGTGCCACAAGGTGTTAAAAAGAGAGAGACTTTTTGTATGGACCAGGGGAAATTGGAAGGCCTTCTCCAAAAGTGGGGAGCAGGCAGGAAGACAATGGTTTACAAAGCCTTTATTTAAATTTCATTGTTAATTACTTGTTAATTACTCCACCTCAGGATTTCACAAGTACTCTGAGTATTTCAGTGTAGTTGTTTTCAGAAAAGATGGAGGAAGACCCACCACAAACTTTTGGTTGATTTGGGGATTCAAGCTCAGTAGTATCTTTGAATAGTAGTTTTACCATCATGGTAGTCTCCATCTGGTCAAGACTTATGACAAAACATTTGATGATAAAGCATTGATTGTTGACAGAGGTGTCCCATCAGCCTAGCTGAGCTAAGTGGTCTTGAAAGTAGTATTGAAATAATTAAACCATCTGTAGATTTACCTTGTACAAATAAGTATTACTGGAATTGTTGAGCTATTTTCTCTTTTCCAAAGCATATTTCAAGGTAGGAAATACGAGTTTTGGCTGACTTTTGAAATTCTGGGTTTGAACTTTTGAAGATCTTGTCTTTTATGACTTTTATGTCCATGAAAGTATTCGGTGATGGAAATGAGATTGGCATGTTCATGTCCCATGTCTGGGCCCTGAGCCAGGTTACCACTGCCTGAAGAAAAGTCTCTGTTGTTTTTTAACTGGGAGATTGACACTTTGAAAACAAACAAATAACAGGCAAAGCAATTCTATTGTAGTTGAGAATAATTCTTCTGAGCGTGATACAGCATGAGGGCCATTTAAATAAATTTTCAATGCTAAATCCAGCCCCAATTCTTGCCACAATATAGCAAAAATCATGTAATGGCATCTTTCATTCTCTCTCAATTTGCACAGAAGTGTTTGACTTGCCCTTGAGAGCCTTACAGGAAGCAAGGAGAATGTCTCTTTGTGAGAGATTTATAAACATGTCCTTGAAGACTGAACAGAAAGGGGCACATTCTGCTGAGGCACTGGCAGTTTTTCTAATCTTTGCCACATTCAACTATTGTTGTGTTGTTTCACCTTAATGCAACTCCCCCCATCATATTCTCTCTGCTAAAACCTTGCAGTTCATTATGTGCAATTTTAATACAGTCTTTCCTGAATAAAGAAGTGCATGGCTATCGACTTCATTAAAAAACAGAAGTATTTTTGTGCTATGACCTTACAGGGTTTACTTAGTAATGCAATGAGGCTTTGTTCTGCTAGAAGTGATAGGGTTTTACTGACAATTTGGAGACCTTTTAGCAAAGCATTAGTGATTAAAGTACTAAACATTACTTTAAATGTAAAAGCTAACAGAAACTTGCATTCTCTCAGTCAAAGCAATTTAATAAATTGTCTTCAAATTAGCTCTTAACAAGCCATAGAGCATGCCAAATTGAATTTTGAAAAACGAATGGGCACACCTTTGCCAATAAGACCCTTTATGGCTGTTTGAGATGAGCTTTTGCTAATTGTGTTTGACTGCTAGTTGGGAGGCTTGGGGAAGGAAAATTTTGTTCCAGGATGCTACATCCTGAGGTGTGTATCATTGCCCTGTGTAGTGTTGTGCTGAACTGCTGCAGTGTTACAGTGAATTAAAGAAAAGGGTAGTAGGCAACAAATAAATTATGTACACACCTCTTAAATAATTAGTGAATATTTCTTAGACTGTTCCTTGGTAGTTGAGACAGGTCTCACACTCCAGGAAAACAGGGAAGTGTGTGAAGTTCTGAGTAATTTCTGATGCCATTTATTTAGGAGCTTGTGGGATGAATCTTCCATTGGCAGTAGAAGCAGAGGAGATTGTTGCCCTGAGCCCTGCCATGGAATAAAGGAAAGAGGGGCAAAAGGAGAGTCACTGACTCAGCTCTGTGTGTGATCTTGTGCAAACTTCAAATAGGTTTCCTTGGATGGGGATTGTTCTGAATTTTATTTTTTTGAAATCACTGGCAAACAGTAGCTAGTGAAGCCAGTCTCGCAGTCAGACGTTCGTGGTGGTAGGACCCACAGTGCCTGTTATAAAGGTTTTAATAGTGCTCCTGTCTCCTTTGGTGGTGATCTCCTTGTTATGTGATTCAGGCTTTTGAACTTTTTGATAGCTGCTGCTGGAGAAGAAAAATGAAGTAGTGTATTTTTTTCCTGCAAATGTGCCCACTGTACAACATTGCAATAGTCTGCAGCTTTCAAACCATCCAAGCTTGAAGATATGGGAATAACTTCCCTGTAGGAATGGGATATGTGAAAAATTTGAGTACTTTCAAATTGTGGTTTATAGGATCATATGTTTGCTGGAAGAACAAATTACATTCAGGGATGAAAGTGCAAATTTTCTGTCCAGGTTCTCAATCCATTACCAGTATGGCTTAACATAATTTTGCTCTTGAGCACAGCACAGGGAAAACATAGACCTGTTGGAGCGAGTCCAGGGGAGGCCACGGAGATGATTAGAGAGATGGAACATCTGTCCTATTAGGAAAGACTGAACGTTAAGGTTGTTCATCCTGGAGAAGTCTCTGGGCAGACCTTATTGTGGCCTTCCAATACATAAAAGGGCTACAGAAAAGTTGCAGAGGGACTTTTTGTATGCTCATGTAGTGACAGGACAAAGGGGAATGGCTTTAAACTGAAAACCAGTAGGTTTAGATTGTGTCTCAGGAAGAATTATTTTACTGTGAGTATGGTGAGGTACTGGCACAGGGTGCCCACAGAAATTGTGAATGCCTCATCTTTGGATATGTTCAAGACCAGGTTGAACGGGGCTCTGAGCAACCTGGTCTAGTGAAAGGTGTCCCTGCCAGGTAATTTGTGGTTCTATGCTTCAGTCAAATAAACTGTTCATATTGTCATTCTAGCTGGTGGGGTGCAAAGTCAAAGGTTATGTGGATGCAGTATGTCATCACCTTAACTTCTTCTGAAGCTGTTAGATCACAGCCTGTTGAAGCCATTTTTCACTAAGGGCTTAAAGATGTCAAAGCACTATTGCACTTGCCTTTGTATAGCTGGTCAGTGCAGTCTCCAGTCATCCCTGTCATCCATGTCTTCCAAATCTGCATTATTTGAGCACATATTTCACTGTGCCTCTACTGTGAATTTTCTTTTCTTGTGGCTCTTTTAATATTTGTTTACAATGTTGAGTGAAAAAATTAATTACCATGAAATGACATTATTGCACTGAACTAATGCTTTCTCCAAATTTTAAGATATTTTTGCCCAATTGAAGTTCCAAATGAAAAGGGTTTATACTGATTTTCTCTTATTGCCTTCACTGTTGAGTAGCAAATGAAAAGCAATTGCATGAAATCTGAAAAGAGAAATTGAAGAAAGTGAATCAAAACACTTTCACAAGTAAAATATATGAATACTTTAAAATTATTTTAAAATTATTATTTTAATATTTTTATGACAGTTATTTTATATTTTTCCAGCCTATTTACAAAACCTTGTCACCATTCTTCTATAAATTTAGTAACTTTGGATGCAGGATGTATTTCATGTAGTCATGAATGAAGTCCAAAGAATTTGGCATTACATTTCTCTTCTAAGATGAATACATGCACACCCAGTAACACCCATATTCCAGTGTCTGTCCCTTGTGTGGCCAGGGTGAATATTTGCTGGTGATGGGAAAACCTGAGAGTTTTACCAGTTTTGATGGTCATTCCAATTTAGATGCTCTTCTGAAATTTACTGTCTTGATTCTAACCATCTGTATCTATAAAACTGATTTTTACTTTTGCCTTGCTTGTAGGACTGTTGGGCTCTTCATCACTACAGTCAATTTAACTCCAAATGACACTGCTGACTGCAAATTTGATGTGTTTCAGAGAAAAATGAAAGAAATTCTCTAGTGATCATTTTAGGATAAAATGTCTTTATTTCCGATTTTTTTGATTAATAATTGGCTTATAGGCCAGTTCTACTATTAAGATCTGTCCTAAAGAAATGCCCCAAACCAAAAAAACAAATCG
>JAOXXN010000265.1:8384054-8407368 GCA_026770055.1 Myrmophylax atrothorax
CTGGTTATATAACTTAATAAATTAGTATACATCAATAAGTAGCTGAATAGTCTGCTTTTTCAAACAATTGAAAAGTCTGCTCTTTTCTCTAAAGGGTTGTGTTTTCTGAGTGTTATGGTACCTGTCCAGAGCATGGCCATAATGCTTATTCTATAGCTACAGTATCCTTGCACTGTTAGGACTGGATAACAGTATGTGTTCAGTAATGTAAAAAATTGTTTCCTGAAATATTTGATTTTTTCCTCAAGGATTTTGGTAGCACACTTTGTGCCAGCATTTCAGGCACACAGTTAATTGGAACCCTTGGGAAAGAATGAAGGTAAATCTGGGGCTCTTCCAAGTAAGCATTAAAGGGATCAGATCAGCAGGCTTGAATCCTTGGAAACAGCTTGCTGAGAGGTAGTTAATACTGAATTTCTGTCTTCGTGAAAGTATGAAGCAGTTTCAGGGAGTGTGTTCACCTGGCATCTTTCTTTCGTAGGTTTTTCTTCCTTAGTAGTTTAAGGTGTCCACCTGCCACCTTTATCATGCCTTTTGGATTTTGTAGTGGAATTTCTGTCTTAAAACTTTCCTTAAGAAAGCTGTTGTCAGCTTTCTTTATAACACTGACTTTTGATTCTTCGCACAAAAGGCAAAATTCTCCAGGAACTCAGAAATTTCTTGGTACCAGAAGTCTCAGTGGGAAAACTCAGAAAGCAGAATATGCTGAAGGAAAGTGTAAACTGGTTTTTTGCTATTTTCTCAATGTCAAACTCACTGTGATCCAACTTGAAAATGTGCTGATAATCAAATGTTCATCTGCAAAAAACTCTATTAATCAGTAGAGGCTGAGGTACTCCACATGTTTTTATGTTAAACATTTTGTTGGATTAAAAGATTCCCTTTGATGGGGAAGCTTCAAGAAACAAGGTGATGACACATTTTATGATGTGTCATTGTGATGAAGATATGGTTTCTTCAAAGTCCAAGGGCTGTCCAGGAACATTTTTCACTCATTTTTATAGAGCTACTTAACAGATACAAATTCATGCTCTTCAACTAGATTCCTAAAAGGCTCAGATTTACTAAATACGGCAGTTTCACGTGGAGGTGAAAGTGATCCCCAGTGGCCTCTCTATAAACATGTTTACATGTCTCTTCCTCCTGCTGAGTGGCTATGAGACTTGCTGCACGAGCTCCAAAGAGTGAAAAGTCTCCAATATATGCTTGATTTTAACACAGCTGACTGGCCTCGTGGAGTCATCTACGTCCAAATTCCAACTTTGGCATTTGGACATAAGAGAAGCACAGCTGCAGGACAGATATATACGTGCTAAGTACAAGATGTCTTACGTAGATGAAACTGAAGTCCTCTGTCTGGAGCATTGCATTTGGGTCACTGCGGCAAGATGACACCTTAATTTCCTCAGGATCAGAAACTGAAATCTTCTACTTAGGATTGGTAGTTACAGAGATGTTTGTGGTGTAGTTATTTTTATTGTTGTTGGGGTTTTTTGTTTGTTTGTTTATTGTATTTTCTTTTGGTTAGTTTTTCTTTTTTTTAATATGTTTGGAAGAGATTTCATAACCCAGATGACTGTCTGAGAAATCAGGGATCTGAGATCAAATTTATCTTCAGTCTTAGAAGTCTGTGCTTGTCTCCCACCTCTTAAAAGACTACTCTGATTACTTAATTACAAACTAGACTGAATGGAAATTCTCTCTTTGCCCTTGGTTGTTCCTTCTTCCTACTAGTGGTGAGCCAGTGTAAAGGCTTGGGTCTTAGTTTTTTAGCACTCAGTTAGAGGAGAGTAAAATATTTTCCCATGGGTCTTTGTAGAAATTCAATATTATCACCATCTTCTTTACATTGCAAAACATCTCAAAAATATGGCAGAGGGTCAGAAGGCATGCAAGGCATAGCACCTCTGCATTGAGCACTGCAGATGGGTATGTGGAATGTAAAGAACTGCTTTTGCACTTCTGCTAATGCCCAAAAGTCAGGAATACACTTACCTAGGGAAGCCTCTGATCAGATTTTCTGAACCTTTGATGCCAGGAAAGTGAGTAAAAGAGGTTTTCCTAAGTAATGGGGGCTTTTTTTTTTTTTTTTTGCTATATTCTTCTTGGCCTCGTTTTAGTCTCCTAATTTCTTGCTTTTTTAAAAATATTTTTTCCCCCCTTATAAACTATGTCTTTCCACCTTCCATGCTGTATTTACAGCTAATATTTGGCAAACACAAAGCCAGTCGGTTTGTTATTTGAAGTTGATGGACATGATCTTCATCAAACAAAACCACCAGCAGTTGAAGGCGTAAAGCACTAGTTCTCAAGGGAGGGGATTGAATCCCCAAGCATGTTTCAATGGTTTGCACTGGATTGTGACTGCCAAAGAAATTAACTTTTATTCAATATTAATTTTTTTAATTGTTTAAAAATCAATATTGATTTGGAAGTTGTCTCACAAACAGAAATCATTTAGAAGACACTGCTGTAGGTAATTACAGAATGAAACACAAAAACAAAGTGTGATGATGGGTAGTTTAGCTATGAGAAAATACTTTTTTTTTTTGTTTAAGAGGGTTTTTTGTGGTCTGTGTCTTCCATAAAAAAGCCATTCAAATTTCTACTGGGGTTGTGGTTGTTTTAGTTGGTTTATTTGCTTTGTTTTGGTGGGGTTTGTTTGTTTGATTGGTTTGTTTTATTTTTTTCCTTTTTTTTTCAGGCTGGTGTAAATTTCATTCTTTACAAGCTGAAAGAAATACACTGTGTGAGGTTTTATCACACTGTCTGTGTTTGGTTGAGTGACATCATTAACCTATTTCAAGCTCTTCTTTTTTAATAACAAGAGAAGTTCTGCCAGTCTTTAGGTTTAGTACACCCTGAGACAAATACTGCTATTTTTTATAGAATTGTTTGGAGATTTAATTTATTTTCAATTCACTACTTCTTATTAAAACTTCAATCATCTTCCACTTGATTGTAATTAAAACTGCCCCTAGGCAATACATTTTGTTTTATGCAAATATGACAGGTATAATTATGGAAAATCTAATTGTTCATATATTGCTACTTTTCATGTGATGTTAAAATAAGTGATGAAGTAATTAGCTTTTTTCCCTTTAAATATTAGAAAAAAGATCAACAGATTTGTACTTTTCCTTGAGCCTGTGTGCATAATGCACCCTCCTGCCTCCATAATGCACCCTCCTGCCTCCATGAATTCTGAAATTATCCACCTACCAAAGATGGGAAGTTGTTGATTTGTGTCCTGTTGAATTACTACAGGGAAAATGTTTCTGTGCAGTGGTGGGCTTACTTAGAGGAGGAAGTGTGAAGAAGAGTTGGGGCACCTGAGTGCCTGTCCGGGCATACCGAGGTCAGTACAGTGGTGCTGTGGTCAATACAGTGTTTGGTGGATCCTGTGAGCATGGGACAATGGTGTTCCCTTCTAGATTCTTTCATTAACATCTTCATCACACCGAACTCTGGTATTTCTAAGGAAAAACATGTATTTCCTTACATTTAGTTAAAAAAACCTGAAATTCATCAGTAGTTATGGTTCAAGACTATTTCTTTAAATAGGTCTGTGGTTCAGCCTGTTACAGATGTCAGCTGGTTGCACCTTGGTTAAGAAGGGAGCTTTTTCCCCCACCAAGGAGCTATCAGGGAACACTTGCCAAAACTGAAAAGGTCATGAAGATCCTTTAGGTCTTGCCCTCTTGTACAGAAAAACATTATATAATCCTTCAGCTTCAATTGCTGCTTGCACACTGGCTATGGCTGCATTCCTTCTCCTTTGCTCTTTATTCCGTCTCCAAGTTGGTTTGTGTTACAGCAGCAGTGACTCACTAATGCTCAGTCCAGTGTAAAGCACTAAACAGACAGCCTCTGCTGCTAAATTCAGTGGCTATTCCCCAAGTACCTTGTCTGAGTCAGAGCACCGTGGAGCAGTGATTTTGGTTTTGCTGGATGTGTTTGGGTGGATGTTGCAGCAGTGGGCAGCTGTAACGCTCTCCTTGCTGAGCAGGCAGTGAGCAATCCCCCTTGACATTTGTGCTGCCACCTTTTTTATCCCCCGCCTCTTTTTTTTTTTATTAAGGTTTACATGTATTCTGAAGTTGTCAGGATGTATTTATGTTTAACCAGGTCTTTAAAAAAATTAATGTGAATGAACAGAAAGTGCTAGAGGAGCATGTTTACCTGTTCCCAAGGTGATAAAAGCAGATTGAATTGAAATCCTGGGGGTGAGTATTTTCAGGTCGATTTCAAATAGAATCAGCCTTTAGCAACATAGCATATACTGACACGTGTAAACCACATGGTCCCACCAGGCACTTCCTCAGCATTTCCAATCCCTCTTCTTTTCCACATATTAATGACATGCCAGACTTCCCACTGGGTCAGCAGAGCTGTTTCCTTATGGCTTATCAAATATCGTTTTTTTTTTTTTTTTTTTCTGTTTTTTTCCCCCCTCAAAGCCTGCATGCAATTTAAGGATATTCCTTTCATAACCAATGGAGGGGAATGAAAGTCAAAGGACTAGTTCATGGCATTTTGCAATTCTAGGAACAGAATTTAATCTCATGTCACATTTCATGGGCTTCAATTCCATGTAAAAAGATGGCATCATATCTAAATGTACCGTAGTATTAAGTATATATATGTTCATGTAATGAAAGCACAATAACTTCAAATTTGTTGTTATAATCTGAAAAATTCTCATTAAGAATATATCACTATTTTTTCTACCCAAGTAGAAATTCAAATGGTGTAATTTTACCCTCAGTTATGGGTTTCTATGTCTTTTGGTTTTTCTGCATATTTTCTCTGTACTCGCTATCTGACAACCTCAGCTCTTCATTTTCAATATGCTTTCATTTTCTAAAGCCAGTAGTTGCTACAGCCAGCCTTTCCATTTATTAAGAATATAGTAAAGAGCTGATTACAGAGGATGAAAATAAGGAAAAATTAATGTTACAAACTCTGGTGTGGTTAAACTATAACCATGTGCCATTGTAGCTGGAGGAATGAGGCATAGGTGTTACTATAAGGTGCTTTAGCTTTTTGATTTCATGTTTAACCTTATAATGAAGCACATTATGCTTTTAACCGTTCTAATAATGTTCTAATATTTCATAAAAGGGCTTTCTGTATTTGCAATAGGTTCACATAAGATACATGTTTGCATAGATAATCATTGCTGTATTGGAGGCAAAGCCTATGGCTGCAGTGTATGTTCCTGATTTTGTTCAGAATAAAGTATGGATTTAGTATTTAGCATGTAGTAGTATTACTGACATTTTTTTCCTTTAATGAAAGTCTATCTATGACTTGAAATTAAAAATTGGTAAAAATATTATAACAGTGACTATAATAATCAGCATAATGGAAGCACAAAATAGAATTATGTTCATGTGAAGAAAGGAAACAGTACATCATCTGGTTTATCCTAGACTTAGAACGTCCACTAATTCCTTACTGAAACACTATGTTAAATGGCCACAATATGTCTAACCATATATGTCTGCATACAATTTCAGCATTTCTTGCATAGGAGTGCTTTATACATACTCACCTTGTTTAGCTACATTTTTGAAATTTAGGTTAAGCCACTACAAAACCACTCCATTGGTATTAATGTTAAGGATTTTGTATTTTTCATCTTGGTTATCCTGAAAGCAGGTGGGGATGTTTTATTTATAAATATTGGTGATATTCAAAACTGCCTGCACTATTAATACAAATTTCCACTCAGGATAAGAGAAGAATGTGGGTATGATATGTGCTTCCTGCAGTCAGGCTTTCTACAATGATATTAAAGAAGTTTACATGGGATGAATTAGTGCTACTATAGTCTTGTCAGATTGTCTGGATCTAACTGAACAAGTAGTTCAAAATTTTTATATATATATACATATGCACACACATTGTTTAGAACAAGTTTGAGCTTTGGAGGCTTGCATAAGTTGCTATAAAAAAGCTCATCAACTTTGTGCTTCTCAGCTTTGTCACAACACAATACTGTGCTTGCTGTTTTCTGTTTGTTTTTTGTTTTCTGGGGTTTTTTTGTGTCTATACTCTGCATAATCTCATGAATTATTAGTAAAATTCTTGGTCATGCTGTTTAAATTAAATACTTCTGTTAAGGCATCTCCATTGTGGTCTCAGCTGCAATGACATCTGCATCAACTCTTGGCCACGGATTACAATTTGCAGGAAGGACACGAAGTGGCAGAGAAGTGGGAACGACGTGTGCTTTTGCAGGATCCTTGACTACATGCTCTGATTTATTATTTAGCTGTGAGCTATGTTCAGTTCAGCAGGGGAGCTTTTCTTCCTGCAGTTCCATTGAGATCTCTGTGTGTTAAGTTACTCTGGTGCAGTGACTTGGACATTGTTCTTACTCGCATGCTACCACTACTTTCAACAGAATGTATTTTCAGTGACCTGAGAGCCTAGAAAAGACTTGTTTTACCTTTGTTTCTGCACCCTCTGATACTCACCATGTTCACACAAATACTCTACTGCTCATTTTTTATCTACTGACAACTACTGGTCAGCTTGAAAACTACAGCATTCCATTCTGTTATATAGAATTAAATTAATGGTAGTACATAACTGCAAAATTAAAACCTCTTTTACCATGTCAGAGTACACTCTCATCTCTTTTCTAATTGTATCTAATCTCAGAAAGGTTTTCTGGTATCTCTTTGATATGTTTTTGTAAGGATCAGGCAGGCAAGTGGAGATGTTGATGGAAGCAAATTTTCAGCAAGGTGTTTGCATGGAGCAATGTTTATATCAACATGTACTAGAGGCATTTCTGTGTCTGCAAAAGTCTCCTGTATTAAGAATTAAAAAATTAAATAGTAAACTAGCTAACTTTGTAAGTCATTCAATGCAAGGGAAAATGCTGATTAAAAGGATATACATAGAAGTACAAAATTTAAAAAGTATTGAAGTTCAGCTTTTGTTCTGCAATGAGATTCATTACATCTACATAAAAGTCTAGGGTCCGATATTTTCCCAAGCTATTTTATTTATCTGCAGTTTTAATGACTGTGGTAAAAATGGAGCACTACAGTAAAAGCCATTGGAAAACTTTTGTGATCAGCAAATAAATTTCATTGGCAAGGCCTTGGCAATTGCTTAGAGACTGCCTGTATCTGGTTTCTCAGCCTCATGCCAGTTTTGTAAGGAAGTATTTCACACCAGTCCACAGCATATTGGAGATGGGGACTTCAGATAACCTGACACAGAGAGGAAGATTACATGTTATTCTCAATTTTTCACAGTTTTTCAGAATGAATACTGATATGCCACCTATGTCAGTACTTGTTCTCCCACTGAACTATTGCTATGTCATGGAGTACAAGTGTGATGTATCTATTTCTCTGCAATACATTTTAGAGTACCATGCAAGAAAGTATAAATCCCTGACACAGGACATGCCAGTAACAGGTTTATTTTTATAGCATTGCCCATAAGCTATCCTTGATGTCACTGTTTTTACTATCTCTTAAATGCTGAATACAAAATAATAAAAAAAAATGTTGCATGATTTGTTTTGCTTACATTAAGCTTTCTAATAGAAAGTTGTCTAGTCTAAGCTAGGAGTGTAGGCTTTCTCTGTGCTTGATGGAAAATAGGCTCTGCCACACTGGAGTGGAAAATTCATTTCCTTATTTCACAGTCTCTTTGCTGTTATTTGTCTTTTTTCCAGAGAAAAACATATGATACTTTTATATTTCTTCACAGTTTAGCTCCTTCTTGCTCATCTACCTTGTGAATTACTTTTTTTATGCCAGCTGTGACCTGTGACCTTCCTGCACCACTTGCAAGCCCATAGTCACTTTGAAAAATGTAAGCTTTGATATGTTCTAGTATAAATACAAATTCTTTTGAGTATTTTACAGACTTTCCAAATTGTCAAACATTTATAACTGAAAAGACAGAAATAGCAGGCTTCTCTCTGACCTGAAAAACACAGCATCCTGATAGGTCCTGAGCATCATTTACATCTGTGTAACCTCCCCAGGGTCAACAGGTTTTCCAGAATTGTTTTCCCCTATCAATTGAGAATCAAAGCTGTTACGTCCTGCCCATCAGAGATTAACTCTGTCACTGGCAGAACCAAAGGAAGCATTCCGTCATGTTCTTCCCCATTGACCAATAAAGATGATGCCAATTACAACAGATAAGATTTTCATCTGTTTTTAACTCACCTTCAATGTGTTTCTTATGTGTGAGTCTGTCTCAAGGCACTTTAATGACAAGATCTTGGGATTTCCTGGGAGGTTTTTCTTGTATGTGTTTGTATGAAATGCTCTGTTTCTCTGTCCATGCACAGAAGAGGTTATGGGAACAGTACAGATCAGCCTGCCCATCAAAGATTAATTCTGTCATGGGGAGAACCAAAGGAAGCACTGGTTTGGAAGGGACCTTAAAGATCACCTCGTTCGAACCCCGCTGCCATGGGCAGGGACACCTGCCATTAGATCAGGTAATATGGGGTTTTTTTCAGAAACATCCTGCACATTATTTTTAGGGATCTTCATGAAAGACAGTTCACCTGCAGAAACTGAAAAGAAGGGCCAAACCCCATTTACCAAGATGGAACAGTTACATATGCAAGAAGTTACAGAGTGGGAGTTTCAAAGCACAGACTACAACTAGACACCTAATGTTCTCCTTTTCAGTTAGAGGGTGACGTCCAAGCTCTTCTTACGCTTGTGAATATATCACCAGATATTGATCTTTTGAACAACAAATCTTGGAAATCCAACCCAGTCTGTTTCCCAGGAAGCAGTTGTGGTCACAAAGCATGGAGAGCTTGTTCCCACTTTGAAAAGAATAACGATTTGCAGCAATTTGCAATCCCATGTTATTTAAGTGCATGGGGCCATTGGATGTATTGTAAACAACTGGAACTACCTGTAGCATGTATTATCATTTGAGAGGGAGGGTTAGCTCCTGATAAGGGCTCTGGTTTTCAAACTCTCTCTGAAGCCCACAGTTCACACTATGGATGGTGCAGGGAAACATTTAAACAGATGTTTTCATCTAAAAAGGCAACAAGTGCACATAGAGACGTAAGCAATGAGTGTTCAACAAGGATTCAGCTATTTGAATTGGAATGGATGAAAACATCTATGAGGCAACCACAGCAAAAACTGCTTTGTATTTAAGAAGAAGAAGAAAAACATATTGTCTCGATCTGCCTGCATTATAGGAACTTAGCTAATAGCAGATAAGGCTCTTTAAATGTACCATGGATGATCTGGCTGTGGCAGCAATGAAGGGAATCTGAGAAGGCTGCACAGTCATACACTAATTGATTTGCGCGTCAGACCCTGGCAACTTGCTCTTAAGGCCATGTTCTGGAAGCTGAAAGATGCATCCTTGCTTATTGTGGGTATCCTCAGACAATGGTGGTATTTTAGTGAAAAAGAAAAAAAACTGTATGTAAACGACAGGCTTAGTAAGTAGCAAATGAGTTGTAAATTAGTTGACATTTTGATGGTTTTTGCCTTTCTCTGTTAGCCAGGCTGTGACTGCTTCTCCCTGTGCATCCCTGCAAGCTGGGTGTGCTGTGCTGTAGGTTGGTCAGACAGCCCCAAATTAGCCTAGGGGACATCATGCCATCCTTCCTGCTCAGAGGAAGGGGAGGTAGGAGTGATCTCCATGTTCAAAATCAGAGAAAAATAACTGTTTCTAGTAATTTTTGCACTGTTGTTTCTCCTCTCTTTTGGAGGTTTATTTTTGTGTATGTGTTTTTTCTTCTCTGGTGGCTCTGACAACACACAAATGGATATTATCCAGCCTGAGGACTGTATTTCTGTCCTACACCATTTGTATTTTTCAGATTGCTCAAAATAACTTTACAGAGTGGATATGGGGGAAAAATTCAGTTAATATTGTCATTTGGATGTTTCTTTTTATTTTATGGAATAGAGAAGAGAAATGGCATGTTCCCCTAAATGCAGAGAGGGGTTATGTTTTTTGGTGTGTCTAGGATGAGCTTATAAAATGATGTATTGTTGAAAAGGAACAATAATTTTCACTCCAGTAAATTATTTCTGTGGTTTCTGAAAGCCCTTAATAACACAAGGTACTAATTGATTTTAAAAAAAATAATTATCACTGCAGCAATTCATGTTTACTTTTCATAATCTTATATAAAAGTGAAAACCTTGAATATTGTTTAATTGAAGCAAAGATCCGGATACTGGGAAAAAAACCAGACCTTTACAGCAACACCAGAGACCTTCAGGTAATTTGTTTACCTTCTGTTCATGGAAGTCAAGGAGCGGCATTATCATTAAAAGAATGAAGTGCATTCAGACAATTGAAACAACAGTAAGATGCTAATTAAAGAAATTGCAGAAAAGTATCATGCTGGGTTCTTTTGTTCTTTAGAGGAATTTAACCTGTAGTCTTCTTTTACAGAAGTAGAAGTCACATGAGAACTTTATTTTGGTTACATTGGAGCTTAGTAAATAGAGAGTCCCGTGACAGAATGGCAGAACACCTGACCCTTACAGAACAGTGGTTTTATACATCAATATCTATTTAAATGTAATTAAACTTTGTCTCAGGGGTCTGCAAACTACCTTTGCAGGGAAGAAAGGGAGAGAAAACATGCAGAAGAGAAGCCAGAAACATGGACTGAAAACAAAAAGAAACTACAAAAGGAGATAGACAACAGAGGTGGATTTGGATAGGAACAACAGTTAATTGGTGTGCAAGAAGAGCAAGATGAGACTTGAAATAGGAGAGATCAATCCAAAAAAATGAAAAAAAGAAGAAAACACAGTAGAAATTGATTATTTTGTCCATGTTCATAGTTCTCTTGATCCTTCTGTTTTTTATAATTGATCAGTAAATGATTCCTTATTAACTTTTCATTAAAGTTTTAAAGATGTTATTCTTATCTTTCGGTTCTTGAACTGAGAAAGAAAGAAGACCTGGGGCTGTGTACATAAATCCTAACAAGATGGGCTTGAGATTGAGAAGACTATACAGTAATTTCTCTGTGGCATGAGGGAGAGGACTAGGTGGTGGTTTACCTGCAGATCAGTAACCAAGGGATTTCTGAAGACTGCAGATCCGAAAATGCAGGTCAGCCAACAGTTTAAAATGTGATATTGGCAAAATGGCACCTGAATAACTATACTTTGCACACCAGAAGGCAGAGGGGCACGTGACATGCTCTGATTGACTTGATTGATGTAGTCTTCATAGTGGAGATGGATGACGGATCAGGGAATTACATGTTTTCTGTTGGCATGGTGTAGATATTCTCTGTATTGGTGTTTCTCAGTTCGAAATTGAGGAAGAAACTCATTTTTATACCTTGTAGGTTATGGATTTTTTTATTTAGTTCACCATAATTTAATAAGACTAAACATTTAGTCTAACTGAGGATCTTCCAAATACAGATCAAAACCTTAATCTGTCATGCAGAATAAGTGACATGTCAGTACTTAGTTGAAAGAACAGTAAATCTCATTAACAATGAGTGAGCCTTTAGCACGTTAATTAGTTTTTGATACCTTTAACAACAGACATCAAACACCCAGCAAGCTCTTTCTTTCAGTGAACATATTTTGAAGAGGAGGGATATTTTAAAGACGTAAGAATTGGTAAGAACTGGAAGTCTTATTTGTCATCTATTAGGCAGGACCTTGATAAACTCTACTGCAGCTTATGTGAAGGCTGTGGTATCAGAGACCAAAATATTGCTGTAAATCCTGTCTTGGCTTATCTGGATTTTTAGACTTACTAAAAGCTAGTAACTCATTCAGAGCTGAGGAAGTCACTACTAGAAAAAGCAATAAAATATTAAACATCATAGTCTCTTATTGATTTCTGAAGTGAGGACTGATGCTGTAAGACTTCAGTTCCTACAGATAAATGTTACTGTGATTTGATATTTCATAACAGTGGGCATATCGGTACCTCAAGGGGGAAATGTATTGTAGGGAAACATAATTACTCCAGCTCATTTCTTGCATTCTCTTTCGGGTTTTTTTTTGTTGGTTTTTTATTATTTTTTTTTTTTTTCTGAATGCAGGAAAATGAAAGATCTTGTTTGGCTCAGATTTGAATTTGAAAATCTGTCAGAAAATTTAAAATAGAGAAACATGAAAATATCTTAACAATTTTATGAAGACACAAACCATCGAAGGTTGTCACTGAAAAATTCAGCAAGGAGTTTATATAAATCCTGTTTTTATGTCCATTTAATGCCCACATAGTGGGATTTGTGCTTCAGTGTCTTCCTTATGGTTAACTGAATAATCTTTCCTGTAGAGGTCCAGGATTTAGAGCACATATGCCAATGCAGAGTCTCATTTCCTAGGGAGATTATAACTGTTTGATCACACTTTTTTGTGAAGAAATTCTGGTTTCTTTGATATATTTGTCTCCATTTAAACTATTTTGCAAAAAAATAGAGAGAAATAGCTTCTTCCAGAACAGGATTTGTTTGGTACAATTTAGGTACTTTCCTGTAGATGAGAAAGTCAGCACTGCCTCAGGTGTAGATCTCTGGTCAGATGAGTATCACCTTCCCTTTTGTCTTCTCTCTTTATCCACTCTCCCCTTTACCAACAGACTGTAAATCACGAAGATGGAAAAGTATTGAGGAGGCATGACTACAGCCCAAAAATTTAGGAACTAACTCTAGTTTTTGCACCCTTTCTCTGTCCATGCAGAGGAGGTTACAGGAACAGTACAGATCAGCCAGCAAGTAAGTCTTAAGTGTCTTTCCATACTGGAACTCCTCATGCAAGGAGAGGGGTGATTATCAGGCACTGAAAGTTGTATTGATTTGTTTAGGACTACAGGAACTTGGCTTATCTGTTGGGTACTGGACTGGAATGCAGTCAATGCTGGTTATTGTTATGCCTACTTTTTCAAGGGTGAAATACGAGATCTGGTGACACAGGTGTCAGAGTTGGGGTCTTGGCCAAGGTACACTTAGAAAAATGCTACTGATTCATTTAAGCTATGCTGTGTTGACCAAGTGCTCATGTTGTGTCTTCTAAACCCACTGTATTGCTTTGGTCCTCATTTGCACTGCCTCTTTGTCTTATTGCAACAGGCCCTGCTAAAATATTTCCTCCCATCTTTACTTAGCTGTTTTTCCACCTTTAAGTACTGAAAGATCACAATATGGTATCCCCAGAGTCTTCTCTTCTCCAGGCTAAACCACAACTCTCTCAGCCTTTCTCATAGAAGTGCTCCAGCACTCTTGATCCTTTTCAAGGCCCTGCTTTGGACCCACTCCAGCTGGTCCATGCCCTTATGTTGTGGGCTGTGCACATGGACACAGCACTCCAGGTGGGGTCTCACCAGAGTGGAACAGAGAGGGAGGACCACCTTCCTTGACGTTCTGGCCACGCTTCTTTTACCTTGTCTTATTCTACCTTAAATAAGAGCACCACAGTGTACTATGGTGTGGCTGTAGGGTTCAAAACATTTTCTGCTGCAGGAAGTAGCTCTTTTTCAGTAGTCTGTAAACTTATTTTTTATCTCAAAGTGAAGGACCTGTATTGCAGTTTTCTATTAATAAGGATGATCCTGACAAATATTAATTTCCCTCTATAGACTTCACCTCTCATCTGTAGTTCCCACTGCTGATTGAAGGGCAGTCCAGTGGGTCTGGAGCAGTAAAGAGTCCTACAGCGTTATGAGAAAATAATCAGACTTGCGTCAGACATTTAGTTTTATATTAAAAGAGTGAATATAATAGAACTGATTAAATAAGTGAAATACTTGTACAGAGACTGAGTCTCAGAAGGGCATTAAACTGCAGTCCTGTGCAAACGTCATTAAATGCTGTGTCTTTATGTGAATCAGCTGTGACGAGATGCTGTCTGTGACTTGTCACTTTGTGCCATTGAGAGTCTTTGGCCTCTCATCAGTTAAACAGGCTGAAGTGTTGCCTTTGGAAGATAATTACATGTTTTCATTGCAAATGGCGGAGTTAAACCCTGCTGGATGATACTTGTCTCATTGGAGAGAGCACAAAAAATACACAGGCCATGGAATTCTCTGCAGAAGGGCCCCTTCCTGAGATAATGATACAGCTCCATGTAGGAATGATGGATCTGGTTAGGAATCAGGTGGGGGATCTGCAGTTTTTACCTTACGTGACTAGCTGTGTGAGCCCTCCCAGAGAGCAGGAAATGCTGAAAAACAGGCAGCCTGTACCAGCTCCTGCTTTTGGGGGGAACTTTACATTCCAAATAACTGATGAAAAGGGGAGTTGTTGACTTGGAGACATTCTGGGAAGTATCCAAAAATATTATGTTCTTCACTACTCTTTCAGAAAGCTGCTCTGAGAGATACAAGTCTCTTGCTGGAGGTCCTTTGTAAATTCTCATGTTTAATTAACGTAGTAAGGTTTACATTGCTGCTTAATTGGCATTGCTATTGAGAGATGTCTGCTTGGTGGCTAGAACAGTGTGTAGTGGTTGTGTCTGAGTATATTGCTTTGTTAAAGCTTGATTTGTTATTGTAAGCATAATCACACTGCAGAGATATGGTTACTGAGCCAAATCTTCAGCTGATGAATATCAAGATAAGTTTCAATGAAATCAATGTAACTTTCTGGACTTGACCCATAAATTGCAGGGGATATTAGTGTCCATGTACAGAAGACCTACTACTTTCAAAGTTGCATGAAGGTCTTTATTTATTTATTATTAACTTATTAGGAATTGGATCCTCAAATCAAAAAAGCTGCAAAAAAGCTCCATTTTTGATTTTAAGAGGAAACTTTATGTTTTCAGTGTTTTACAACTTGTGAGTAGAGGATATAGAATCGTGTTGAAAACCTGTTGTTGCCACAAATGCAGAAAGTTAGAGACACTGTCAAGCTGCAAGTGCATAGCTTTCATTCTGTAAAATTCTCTTTAGGATTGAGCATTTGTCTACAAATTAGTATGTATCAATCATTTACCATCTCTGTTTGCTTTCGGAAAGCATACATGAATATAATATGAAAGAGGAATGAATCAGTGCAGAAACTGCAAATACACAGACAGAAAATTTGAGAACCAACAATTAGCATTTTGTTTCAAAGAATCTGATACAGTGCAGGAGAGACAAGAGAAAAAAAAAGTCTGAGAAATGAAATCAAAATAATCACTGCCAAGATGAGTCAGTTGCACAGTTCTGGTATGAATGCTGGCAAAAGACTTTTCACTTCTGGAGAGACAGACAAGAAGTTCCCTTTGTGAGAATACATCAGATGGCAGCAAAATCAGAAGCAACCTTATTAGTTCGACAAGTTGTCGATTTTCAGACTCTCTTCAGGCAGGGAGCACTTACGGGTTTTGTGTGCAGAAGACAGATGTTCTCTTTACAGTTTGTGTATGAGATAATAAAAGTCCCCTGTCTTGCCAACCTGAGTTTGAGCAAACCCCTAAAGAGGTAGTAATGTATTGCTGCTGCCACCGCTTCTGGTTCTTTTGTGTCAGATGTGGGAAGGGATGAGAAAGGGGAATCTGAAAATAATAACAGATGCAAAGGCCTTTCTGCTATGTGTCTGTGTGTATGCTACAGAAGCCTTTGCTTTTCTTGTTTATTTTATAATATTTTCTATCTAGCTTATGCTTATTTTGAAGGAAGTGTGATAAAAATATTCATTAGGGACAGCTATACAGGAGGCCATGACAGGAGAAGACTCAGCAGTAAGAACAATCTCTACCCTAATCTTCTCCTAAATTGTTTAGCAACTGACAAGATGTTAGGCCAACTTGAAATAACAAAGCTGTGTATGATAAAAGGAGAGGAGAGTGGAGAACAGGCAGCATTTAGAGCCACACAGTGCTAATTGGTTTGAATTGGCAATGAAACATTTGTATTCAGAAAAGAATCAATGCTATTTCAGATACATACCTAATGCTAGCTCAACTCGAGCCTTTAATCTAACTAACTTAGAATATTTTTGATTGAATTCATATCTGATCCTCCAGCATTAGGATCTGTTTCTGTAGATCTGCTTTTTGGTTGGAGCCAAAACATGGTCCTGGGCCTCACCTGGGTGCGTGCTGCAGCTCCAAAGAGTAGCTGTTTTGCAAGGTGCATGCCTCAGATTTTCAAAAGCTTTGTGTAAAGATAAGGCTGTGTGCAGTTATTGTTGTTTGGGCCTAAAATGTTAAATGAGTTTTTAAATTAGTAAAAAATGTTAGGATTCCTAAATTTGGAGTTAATGAAGAAATCTCGGATTGGAAATCTGGTACCATTTTAAGCTTCTTGTTGAAAAAGAGGAAGAGGAAAGTGCTGCTCCAAACAATGTGAAAAAAAGCTTTTCAAAATTGAAGAATTAAAATAAATTGAAAATCACTGGCCATATGAGAGGTCATCTGAGGTTAATCCAGGCCTTTGCATCTCTTGCCTCTTGAGTAGCTTCTATAGACTTTAGACCATTGCATCAGCTCAAGGACACAGGAGGTAGATAGAAAAGATGATTGAAAACTTGCAGACACAATGCTCTGATACTGGAATTCCTATGAGGCTGAAGGAATCCAGCAAAAGGAAAAATAAAAGCCAAATTTGTAGATTTTATCTCATCATGGCAGAAGAATGAAAAAATATTGAAGGAGAAAAGGGTCTCCAGCACCATATTGTCAAAGACCTTTAAAATACATTAGCACACAGCACTGTGCCCCTGAAAATAGCAGAGGCACTTCTGGGGACATTTTGTGGTTAATTTCTCAACAGTACTTAAATCTTGTCTGTCAAAAGCAATTTGAGAAGCTTAAGTTTGTTGACTGGCTGTGTGACTTCAGACTCCATAGTGAAAAAAAAGTAATACAGAGTTTCTGCAAATCTTAACTGTGTCTTGAAGCATACAATCTTTTTATTAAGATCACACTAGAAAGCCACTCTTGTGCTGTATTGATTAAGTCCATCTTCTTTTAGAATTAAAAAAATATCAGTCCCATGCATAGATTTAGATAGGCTATGCACCCTAAAATCACTATTGCTGAGTTAAATTGGTCTGTCTCATATGCAAAGCATTCAGTGGGAAAGATTAGATCATGTGGCTTTTCCTATAGGCATGATTTTAATAGTCAAAATAAATTCTTTGATTAACTTACTTAGAAATTCTGACTGATCAATTAGGAGTTTAGGAAGAAGTAATTTAGCAGTCCGCAGTAGCTTTTAATTAATTCTGCATCAGTGTCTGTCGATTTATATTAGTAACAAAGTGTAAAAATTGTTTCTAAGTATCTGCTTTGACACATTAACTATGTGCTGGCTTCTGGTTTTGTTTGTTTTGAACTTTTTTGAAAGCTACTGATTCATTGAGCATGACTGCAGTAGCATTTAAGGTGAGCAAATAAATCTTGTCTTTAAGCATCAGCTGCCATCCGTGTCTTGCCATATATAAATTGTGTCTTTTTGCCAGGCACTCTCTTAACCCAGTTGGTTCTCTGGAAATCACTCAAAGATTTCACTCTCCAAGTTAGCTACTTCACACAAATCCTGGCTCACAGCAGATTAGGAAAACTTGTGAATCTTCAACTCTCCTTAGGGGTCTGTAGGGAATGTGTTACTTTAGGTAGAATGTCTTTTGCCTAATCAGCGTCAGATACAATTGCCACTTACCTGCTCTGCTTGTCCTTATTTATTTTTTCTCTCCCCCTTAACCTGCCTCCTCATTATATTCCTGCTTCCCAGCATAGAAACTCCTGCCTTTCTCTTTTATGCTGCTTATCTGGGCCTGAGTCCTCATGATCAGAAGGAACCTCCAGAGGTTTCCCTCCATCTGCCTCTCTCAGCAGTTCCAAGTCTTCCGTCTGGCGTATCTTCTTATCTTTTCCCTTTTTTTCCTAGGCTTCTGTTCCCCTATTTCTTGTCCTAGAGATTTCCATCTTTTATACTCACACAGTCTGAATTGTTACTCCCATGGCACTGTTGCCCCTTCAGTTCTACTTTTTCTTCAGTGCCACTCCCAGGCAGCAGCTCAAGAGTGAGAATGCTACATATTTCTGTAAATGCTTCTTTGAAATACAGACCTCATTGGCTCCTTTTCCTGAGGCTGAATAGTTCACAGATGAAACATATTCTGCCATATGCCAGCACATCTACGTTGCAGTGACTATCAAATCACAGAAATGTTAGTAGGAAGGGACCTCTGGAAGTCATCTAATGAGGCTCATGCCCAAAGTAGGATTGTTGCCAGCACTACAAGCAGGTCAGCCATGTCTCAGAAATCTCGAGCAATGAAGATCCAATAGCTTCTTTGAGTGATGTGATTCAGAGCTGCACTACTTTCTTAATGAGCTTCTTCTTCCCCCTGATGTAGACCTTGAACTTACCAAGCTGCATTTTGTGTTCACTGGCCACTCTCATATTGTCTGCCAATTTGGCAAATGGTTGTCAGATTTTACTAGAACACTCCTTAGCTTCTCCTTTGCTGGACTGATAAACCTCACTGTCTCCTTCTAGGTCATGTGCTCTGGGCCTGTGACCATCCAGGTGTCTTTTGAACCCTTTCTAACTAGAATCAACATCCCAGTTGAAATGGGAAGTGTTTAGGTGAACACAGTATTTCAGATGCAGCCTCACCATTGCTGAGCAGAGAAGAAAAGCTTCCTTTGATCTACTGGCCACATTGCTCCTGGTGCAGCCAACAGCCGGCCTGCCTTCTTTGCAATGAGAGCCAAGTGCTGGCATGTTTTTTGGTGTGTCCTCTGCCCCACGTTTTTTCCTGCAGGGTGCTCACAGCCAGGATAATCCCATGGCATACTGCTGCACAGGATTATCTCATTTTAGATGCAGACCTTTGACCTTCTCCTTGTTTTAGAGGATGTTTCTTTTGAATCAATTCTCAGGTTTCTTTGGGTTGAAGCTCTGTCATTCAACATGTCAACCTCTCTACCTAATTTAGTGCCACCTTTGGATTTACTGAGGATGTAGTCTGTCTCATCATCCAGTCTGTCAATAGAAATATTGAACAACATTAGCATTGCTATTGACTGTTCATGGGCTCTGCTTGTTACCAGCCAATAATTGGATGGCAAGCATCGATTCTTGCCTTTTCAGCATGGCAGCCCATCTCTTTCCTGTCCAGCAATACAATACAATTCTGCTTCTCTTTTTCACTCTCATTTTTGTTTTTAAGAAGGAAAAACTTCAAAATTCCCATGTCAAATAACAACCTTTGCAAGAAAAAGACCCTGTCTTCTTTCCCTGTCCCTGCAAAAATAGACTACAGTAGTATTATTCTTTTTATCCCTGCATCCAAATGATTCTCCAATTTTGGTTTTAGTTATTACATTTTAGACTCCAAAACCTCTCTTCTGTGCATTCCTCAAGAATGTACTTCTCTTGTGCACAGTCGCCCTTTTTTTCTTGTAGTTAACAAAGTTTTCAGTCCTTGAGTCTGTTTCTGGAATATGTATGTTGTGAAATGTGTAATGCTTTTTTAACTGCTTTCACAAAGTTGAGTCATTCATTATGCCACATTCCTCAGGCGTAAAGGGGCTGTGCTGCTACGCAAGGCTGCTCATGCTGGAGAGCCTATTAGGACAAATTCTGTGATTGTGTTGCTTTCATGAAGGGTTGGATGTGAACAGAATTATTCTTGTTTCAGTAGTGGTCTATGATTGCACGGAATGGTGATCTGTGAACCTTCCACACCGAAGGTGAGCTGTATTCCTAGGAACCACTACATTTCTAGGACCTCATTGAAGATGATAATGTTTTCTCACACTTAAAATAAAGCCTCAGTAATACAATAGAATGAGATCCTCCCACTAATGTAGTGTCAGTCAATTTTGCTAAGCTTCAGTGCTTGTTTACTCTTTCAGTTGTAAGTTAATACCCAGCAGGCTTTGTTATTTGAATTATTGATAAAGCATTTTGTTGCATGTAAGAATGCAAACCCAGTTTTGAATTGCAAAGGTAAGAGAATACCTTGTGCTCATTCCCAAGGTGTTCCTGTGAATATGTAGCTTGGAACTTAATAACAAAATACTATTACTTCAGTTTTACAAAAAAATTATTAATGTATGAGGTAATTAAATATTAAGTTAACGGAAGCTTTTATTTTGCACCTTACTCAAAAGCCTTTCTGTCCATGATGTATGAGAGCTAGCCAGGATGCAGCAGGAGCAAATACATCTTCCAAGATGAAAAGTATAGCATCTCAAAAACTAATTTGCAAATGCAAACCAATAGTCCTTTTGTTTGTGTACAGAATTGAATTTGTCATCTCTTCCAAACAGCAAATAAGAATAGATTTTACCTTTGATATCACTCTGGAAAGAGAAAACTCACCAGTTTTAAGTCTAAATCAGAACTTTATGATGGCATGGTCCCAGCCCAGCTCATAACAGAAGCTTTAGGGTTTCCCTTAACATTTTTGGAGTGAAGTTTACAGCCAGAGGCCAAGGATATCCTGTGGAATATGTCCCAGCTGTAAGCTATGCTGCAGAATTATGCAGAAAGAATAAACATGAGTCTCAAGCTAGAGCTTCTGGAACTGAATTAAATTGAATGAGAAAGAAGCTGAATTTGTTATATTTAATTCAAATTCAATTACTATAGCTATTTTACATGGAATAGTTCTAATGAAGTAATTTTCAAATTTGGCACTTTTTGTATGTCTTCTGTATTTTCGTAAAAATGTGTAGATTTATCATTCGCAGTCTTGATGGGGATTATGTGAGTTCATGAGAATAAGGTCTTGTGAATGTTTGTGTGCTGAAGCAATAGACTGAGGAGGGGAGAAGAATGGTAACTCTTCAAGAAATCTGTAAAAATTACTTTATTTTTGTAAAATACACTGAGACCCTTAATGTTGCAGGTGAACTCAAGGATCTGATCATGCCAGATCTTTCAAGAGCATTCTTTTCCAGTGAATAACAAGGGCAATGCTTTGTATGTCAGCACTGTGCCCTGCATAGCACGGCAGACAGCAGTCAAGCCATTCTTGATGCCAGAGACAGCAGTAGAAGGATTCATTTGCTAGAGGATTAATGTTCCTGGGCTGTTGTGAGGAAAGTGACTGTGCTGCCCTGGGAAGATGTGTGAGAGCAAAAAGCAGGAGACAGTTTTATGAGGCTTCTGGTCACTGTAAGAGATCTGAACTGTCAGAAAACGTGAAGCCCATCCTAGCAGGCAAAGGCAGGCAGCCGTGCACTTGGCTTACTCCAGCATTCTTCTTTTTAGTCTGAACTGTTTGGACATCAATTAGATAATGGAGGAAAAAGAAACTTATTTTTCTTCTAAGCTCTAATGCCTGGTGAACTTGTCAGAAAGGGCTCTGACTGATGCTACAGGATTTACCAGATGGAGCGCGATATTGTGCATTTCAGATGAAGTCATTCACTTATTTTCTTGTTTTAGAATATGTGTTTACCATTCTAAATATATTTTTTTTGGCTTATGCACATGAAAAATTGTACACAATTATTTTCTTTGCATTAAAATGTAATAGCTTCTTAGTAAGTACACATATTTTTGTACCTTTTCCTTCAGTTTGCATGTTCACCTAAAATCAGAGTTGATGCACCTAATACATCTCAGATATTCCTGTGTCAACACAGACCACTCTGACAACTTGCACTGGAACTTTCCAGAACTCACAGGCAGGAATTTGGGAACAGTGTTGGCAAAGGTGAAATCCCTCTAAAGTGTGAGTCCTACAAGACCACTGGCTGTAGGCACAAACCCCTGCTCTGAGATTTGTAGCTCAGAATTAACTTCTCTTCTGCTACAGCATTCCCATATTATGCATTGATCTAATTAATTTCTAACATTTTATTATGTGTTGCCTTAATAATCTTCTTGCCACTTTAGATATATTATTCAGTATTGAACAGGGACTGAAATTTCTGATAGTTTTGTTGCGGATTTATTTGTTGCCTTCTTCTGGGGCTGCTATCATTCAGGATGGCCAAGAAACTGAAATAACCATTCAAAGAGTTGGTTCTGTTTTTTCATCCTAATGTTTTTATTTTATATATTTTATATTTTACATTAAAAGTTATTAAAACAGTTTTAAATTCAGCTGCTTAGTTCTGCTTTTTCTCTCTCATTTTGACATATTTAATCTTTCTTCCATTTTTCAATGTTTATTAGCAAAATGCTCAGTTTTGAGGCAAATATTCTAGGCAAATATTGACCTTTTAAAATGTTTACGTTACCATGAGATATGATCCAAGTAATATTTTTACCATTTAGCTTTTTTTGAAGCCAGGAAGCCTTTATAAGGGACTTTCACAGTAGCCAAGCAAATGTGTGGCAGGTGATTTCTAGCTTTGCTGTGGTTCTCAGAATTGCTCTGTGGTGGGTAAACATTGTGAGGTTGAGGGGGTTATCACCAGGAGACCATGTGTTCTCACTGGTAGGAGAAATGTACTCTTTCCTAGGCTTATGTTTTATAGGTCTTATTGCCTTCAAAGACTCAAAAAATAAACCATAATAAAAAATCAAAAAGCAGTCTTAACCATGCCTACTTTGACTCACTCTGGACGGATGTTAAGCATAATGTAACTTATCCATTTTAAAAGTACCCTGGAGTCAAGTTTTCTTACCGTGTCTGTGTAAACAAGCTCTAGATCTGTCTGTATGATTTTGGTTTCACCTTAGCTCCAAAAGTGAACAAGATCTTTGGGGGGAGAGAGAGGACTTGATTTAGATACATGCCTACAGGAATACTGCACTCTCTCACCATCTGAAAATTAACAAAATTAAAGCTTTTGCCATTTAAAGCTGGTATTTTCTGAACAGATGGTGAGATTTCAGCCCTGGGTAACCCAGACCCGTGTGGAAAATCAAAAATGCAAATGCTGGATCTGAAGCTTGCTGTCAAAGTTCACATACACAAAGGAGGACACACATGGAGTTCACCATATTCTCTTTATATTATTTATACAGCAATCTTGGGCATTCTCATATTTAAAGTAATGAGATGAAAGGAACTTGTTCAGGAAGCATAATCTTCCAGACACCTGGTATTTATATTCAGGTTTAGCCATTGAGCTTTCTAGCAAGCTCTTCCAGAGTGCAAAGTTTATGTTTACTTATACAGCAATAAAGGATTGATGTTTGTAATGAACTTCCAGGAGTAACTCACTGAGCCAACTCAAAAAACCACAGAGAGTTTATCTGATGAGCATTTCTTGAAAAAAAAAATTATTATGTCAAATCAAATCTACCCATTACATTAAACAAGCATCTATTCTCCTACCAGAGTGGTTTGGGGTTTTCTGTGAGTTTTGTTGAGGGGTTTTTTGTTGTTTTGAGGTTTGGGTGATTAGACAGTTGGTGAAACTATACAGCCAAGAGAATAAAATTTGTG
>JAOXXN010000265.1:8422776-8454161 GCA_026770055.1 Myrmophylax atrothorax
TCTGTTATTTTTTGTATTTACAAGAGAAACCACAAAATAATTGCAAATGGGCTAGACAGTGGCTTTACACTGAGATAGATCTCCTTTCATTGTACAAGAAATGAATATCTCTGTGTAATGGGCAAGGGTGATGTTTTATATTTCATTCTGCATTTTCCTTTTCCCTCTGGCAGAACTTTTTAATTGGTGGTTAGTGGAACTCTCTGCACTTTAGAACTTCAACTCTTTTAATTGAAACATACTAACACTGCTCAGAACTACAGCTGGTTCTCTGCAAATCTATTCTGTATTTCACTTGATATGGAGTAACTATTTTCTCTTGTGATCATCAACATGAAAAAATTATCCATTGTTTCTATGAAAGCACTCCATTTACTGCCCCTGGCATGCTTTGTGCATTACCATGTTGACAATGAACAAAATGCTTTTCTTGAAGGAAAAGGAAAAAGAGGCCTATTTTATTGTCTTTTATTTTCTGGACACTGCTGGTCTTTAGTATTTGGCTTAGAGTACATAATTTAGAGTCATCAAAGAAATAAAGTGAAAAGCAGTACATGGGCAGAAGTGAGGAGAAAGACTGTAAATCACAGAATCATAGAATAGTTTGGATTGGAAGGGACCATAAAGATCACTCAGTTCCAACTCCCCTGCCATGCACCGGGACACCTTCCAGTAGAGCAGGTTGCTCAAAGCCCTGTCATGTAGTTTAAAAGGATTTCCTAACTTGTAAGTTATTTGATATGTAGAGTCACTTGTTTTCTTTCTTTTTTTTTCTTTTTTCTTTTGTTTGTGTTTTGTTTTGTTTTCCAAACTTAAACTATGTTGCCATCTTAACCCCCACTTGATCTTTTCACCTCACTTGATCTTTGCCATAGATGCTAGTTCCAAGGCAGCAGATCCTTTCTAACTGTGTGCTTGAGGGTTCACATCCAGCTAGCAGCTGTGCAAACTGCAAATGTGGAAACAACAGCTTGTTTGTTCCACTGGGAGAAGCAGGAGGCATCATACGAAACGATAAGATAATTTGCTGAACTGGAGGAAGGAGACAGGACCCATCATACAGCTAATCTGGCTTGCATGGCTGCAGGTCTTCAGAAGGAGCCTAAGGTTACAGTTAAAGGTGCTGAGCCCATTTATAAAGCAAAACCCATCAAGGCTCTTGAATAGGAGAGCATCACATGGGGATCAGGTTATGCTTGAATGGCAAGTGTTTTAAACTGAGTAGTTGTCTGCAAATACAGCCTAATGACAAAAGGTAGTGAGCCAGAGTCATTCCTTGCATACACTGGTGGTAGTTTTTAAATTAATTGAAGTTATCCTTTTTTTTTCAACAAGAGTACATTTGACCAGGTATGTTAAACTGTGACGAAGTGTCTAATGAAGTATCACAGGGCAGATTTTAAGTTTGACCTTGATTGACATCATCTTTAATGGTCTGGGAGAAGAAGACAGTCAGAATGTTCATTAAATTTGCATATGATGCGAAGTTTGGTTTCAAATACCACTGAAAGTACAAAACCACAGAGGGGCAGAAAGAGGCTTTACTGAACAAACCAAATAAATAAGTAAAAAAACCCCAAACCAAAAACTAAAAAAGGAAAAAACAAGAGATTCAGCAAAATGCATGTTGATAAAGGTAATGATTAATATTATGAATTACAGTGTAGGAAGAAGTCCAGGTAATGCTGAGAGAGAGAAAGATTTCAACAACAACAACAAAAATCATGTTTACACTCTAGTAGTGGGATCACACCACTGACACATTTCTTTAAACAAGCAAGCACATTATGTAGGCTTCTGTAAATGCTAAAATATTGAGAGATCGGACAAAAATGTAAAGTGCATCAATAACATTAAGTGAAAGGGAGTTGATTTCAGAGCAGAGGTTTAAAAATGTATACAAAGTACCAGATGATGGTTGGGATTAAACATTCCTGTGCATTTTAGCGTCTCTATTGTATCTATCTTCCCAAACTGTTGTGAGATAGACAAGTACCATTTTCCCCATTTACCTGGTGGGGTATTAAGGATGCTGCTGGACACCACTGATGAGTTTTTGTGGGCTGCTGCTACTGGGCAAACTTCCCTACAAGAGAGAAGAGGAAAAGTGCCTTCAGCTCTAAAGAGATATGACCAAAGGATCCAGATCATTAATGAGGATTTTTTTTTTCTGTGTGTGTGTGTGTGTGTTGTGTTTGGGTTTTTTGGTAATATGAAGCCTCAAAGTAAAGCTATTTGAATTTATTGCATCAGCCTCAAGTTGTAAGTGTTCTTACTTCATCCTCTTTTGTAACACTGAAGATCTGGTAACTTGACTATATTTTACCCTGAATGAGGCAGGTACCTCAAAGTACCTTGTGATGTGATAAAAGACTGCTTTCTTCAAGTATGCCCTTGTAGTGTTTGATTTTGCTCTTCCTTTTGAATAATCACTTTTTGTTGGGAAAAAAGCAGGAAAATACTTCTTTTTTCTTCAAGTATGTTGAAATTAGAAATAAATGGTTCAGAAGAAACCCACCAGTGTTTCTTTTATTCCAGAGCAATTTCAAGATAATGGATATTTTTGCAAGAAATAGTTCTTCATTAGTATCTTCTATTTGGTGATGGTCTCATCAGCTGCTGTAATGAATTTAGTGAGTCTTTTTAATTTGTCTGCATGTTTCAGTTCAATTAATTTTCTAGTTAAGTTTTCAGGGTGAAAGTGTCTGGGAAGGATTGATGTAAGTTAAAGATAAAATTCCTCTTTCAGATATGTGGAATAAATTAGCAGATCAAATAAACAGCTATTACTTACTATCTTCTAGGTTTTTAAAATACAATTACTTTTTCTTTGCCATCATATACTCCTTCAAGCCCATAAATTGTTTTCTAACCTCTCTAACCTGTAATTACTATATCAGGAGTGAGAACTCTGGAGACCTTTATTTGTATAGGCACTCAACAACTGAGCTTCAACAATATGTGATAACAGGAGAATCATTTCTGAAATACTTTGATTGATTCAACTTTCTCGTTGACTTAATCACTTTAAAATAATAAGAATCACAGAATGGTTTGAGTCTGAAGGGACAAATGAAGATCTTCCAGTCCAACCCCCTGATAAAGCAAGTACACCCAGAGCAGGTTGAACAGGATTACATCCAGGTGGGTTTTTAATGTCTCCAGAGAAGAAGAATCCATAAGCTCTCTGGGCAGCCTGTTCCAATGCTCTGTTACCCGTAGAGTAAGGTAGTTTTTCCTTATCTTCAGGTGGAACTTCTGTTTCAGTTTGTGCCCATTGCCCCTTGTCCTGTTGCTGGGCTCCACTGGAGAGTCTGGCCCCGTCCTCTTGACACCTACCCTTACGGATCCCCTCTCCTCTCTTTGGCAGGCTAAACAGGCCCTCTTTGTTCAGCCTTTTTGCATGAAAGAGATTCTTCAGTCCTCTGATTATCTTCATAACTCTCTATTTGATCCTCTAGTTTCTTGTTTTCATAAAAGTGAACAAAATGACTTGGTAAACCTAATACCAGTTCACCAGTGATCCAGAAATGGAGATCATGATCCTGTATTCAGTTGCTGAAGGTGCAGTAGAAGCAGATGAGTAAACTGAAGTTAACCCTGCCTACAATATCTGCAATTTAAAGGTTTTACTTCAGACTGGATCTGGTGTGGTTCTTTGAAGTCAATATGACCCAATATAAATATGTTTCTCCAGGAAAAAATGATTAAGTGAATTGGAGAGTAGGAAATGTGTCCAGAAAAGCAGGGTCTCCACAAGGGTTGTAGAAGTTAAGACAGTTCAAAAACAGTTGCTAGTTTGATAAAATATACAACATTGATATATATAACGCAAGAAATATTTGTGAATTTCAGGCAGTATATAGATATGGGAGTGATGTATGGGAAAATTTTACAGTATATGTTAAAATTTTGGTTTAAGCACTGTATGTGCGGTTTTTTTTTCCTTTTTGAAACAAAATAATGTGCTGGAAGATAATTGAAAGAGTGCAGAAAGTGGTGAATAAATGAACAAAAAGCTTCTACAGCTACAATATTAAGGAGGGGACTCTACACATACTTCTGATCTCAGATTCCGGGAATGTTTTCTCCTCCTTACTGAGCTTCATGCACAGGGAGGCTCTCCTCTGTCTCTCACTTTTTGGGTGCTGGCAAGCTGCCACTCCTGGGCAGTGAAAATGTGTATTTATGTGTCAGTCTGGGAAGAGGAAATGCTGCAACATTACCATTCTGGCTAACAAAAGGTGTGTGCACTGTGCAGTAGCTCTGTCCCTGCTTTTGCCCAGCCTCTTGCTTTCGGTTTCTGGGCAAGTCAGCTCTGAGTTGACCATACGTCTCTACATCCAGATGTGTGCCTTTTCTTTCTCTATTTGTTCTCCTTCACCTCTTTTTGATCCTTTACTCCACTTCAGGTGGTCCCTTCTGGCTTCAAACCCCATAGTAGAGTAGTGGAAAGGATTAGTATCGGTACTTCTGGTCTGTAGAAAGCGCTTTGCTTTTGGTTTGTATGAGGTTCCTGTTTATCAGCATTTCTAAATAGTTGTGCCTCGCTGTAACTGTGGACACACAAAGCAAGCATCTCAGCACAGAGACGGCTTGAGGTCAGCTCTGAAATGAAATCTAACATAATAATGAACTCAATAGTCATTCTATCAGTTACTCCATAAGCCTGCTGTGATGTGATAGCGATAGCGATGTTGAGTGCAGGCATGGGGAGAAAAATATGTCTATGAAAAGTTTATCAAGTCTATCAGGAAAGGAAAGCCTGTATGTCAAAAATAAAAGGCAGAAAAAATGGAATCACATCATGGTAGTTCATAATATAATTTTCCTGTGATATTTCTGATACATAATTTTTATACTGAAAAGCAGTCAGAGTTTTCATTCTAAATTTAAAGCATCTGTATATATGTTTTTTGCTTTTTCACTTTGTATTAATTTGCCTTTTTTTTTTTTTTCTTTAAAAAGAAATGCTTTTAGGTAAGGGAATTAATAATCCTGAAAGTAGATGTTATACTTGTGATAACACTTCATTACATTTATCCCAACAAACAAGACAATGCTTAAATACGATGGCTTCCACAGATCTGTAATGGGTACTATCAGAAATAGTAGTGAGTGGGAATTGGAAGACATGACTTCCTCACAAGGGAAAATTCCATTTACTCCAATTCAAAATGTATAGTTCTGGTATTAACTACTTTTAAGTGGATACTTCAAAGATTTTAATTTTGCCAAGGAAATACTGTATTTAAACAAAACCAATCCTTAGGATGGGAAATACCTGTTGTCCCCAGCTCTGTGATGGTTGCTTTTATAGGTATAGTTTTCATGGTGAATAGTGTGTTATATATTTAAAAAACATCTATCACAGGCTGTCTAGGCTAGGTCACAGACAAAATGGGTTACACATTATAAGCACAATTCTTTCACAAGAAAAAGAGGTTTGAATCTGCAAATGCAGCATAATACTTATTCTCAGGTCAATTTCTGCTTTGCTCACTAAGGCAAATGGTGTAAATTGGTTTAAATAGGTGCTGGAATTGAAGTGACAGGAGTAATTTATACTACCTGAGGTTCTGCTCTGTCCTTTAAAAGATGAGACACTCTGTTACAGTCCTTGCAGACTGGTCTAATTGGGAAGGTTTAAGGGATATTCAGTAAATTTCCCTGGGTCCTACAGCTCCTCCTGCAGAGTGTTCAAGCAGAGTTCTGCAGGACAGCTTGGATACCAGCTGTCTTCACCCATGGTTTCTGTAGCTAATTCCATTCTAGACTTCATACAGGGTTCAGACTGGTTTTATTTCTGCCACGGTATTTTTAAATGTTGAATGTGCACTTTACATTCACAAATACCTTTAGTGCTCAGGAGTGTGTGAACAGTTTGAGATACAGCAGTTTCTACCTCAAGTCCTTTTATAGATATTATTCGCTGATCCCGAAACATGTACAGTTTGCACAAACTGCTTCTAAGAGCGTTTGATCCATGAGCTATGTTCCATGAACTTGGTAGCAAACTATACCTTAGTCTCATATATGGGATACCAAAATGCAAAAAGAATGCAAGTTTATGTTGTTTTATATTACTCTTACTATTTGAACACATATTTTAGACTAATGCCAATTTTTCTACTGCATAAGTTGTGGCCAGGAGATTAAGTGTTTACAAGAAATTTAAAAAAAAACAACCCAATTTGTTGGTTTTGTTCTTGAAAGAGGAACAGTAATGTATCACTTGAGCACTTTCCTGCTTCTCAATAAATTACGTAGTTTTTCTTGCATGCCACATGCATCATTAAACAATCTGTGTATCTCCCAATGCTTCTCCGTCCCATCAAGGAGGAAGCCAGTAATAAGATTAATCTTTGTCATTAACAATGAGTTGCATAGCTATAAGGAAGGAACATTATTTGTATACGTGCCTAATAGAAGTCAAAAGATCAGCTGAGCACTACTAAATTAAGGGCACCTATCAGTTTTCTTGTATCTCTTCATGTGTCCCTGCAATGCTTTTATATTCAGAAATTTAAATGCTAATCCAGGGATCCTAACAATTTGTAGTTAATCATCTGCACTTGATACAAACAGTAATAGCGAAGAGAGAGCCAGATCTGGAACTATGACTATGTAGTCACTACAAGGCTCTTAAATTGCTTTCTTTTCACATCACTAGCAACATCCGTGGGAAATGAATGCCTTTCTCTTCTGAGCTACCCCAAACTCTTAACTAGAACTAGTGAGTTAGACGTAGTGGCTGGGTGGGCTTGCCGGAGAACATCGGGATGCAACTGATCCTGTAAGCAATGCTGTATGTTGTACTCCGGGAGAAGTGAGGGTTCCTGACTTGTGGAAACACATCCTGGAGGAGTATCCTGCAACTGCCATGGAGACATTCTCCTTGCAATTCTGTTCTTCTGTACTGCTGAATCCTTCCAGTTTTATGACCTCTGAGTTCTGTGTTGGTGACAGCCCACACTGCTTGCAAAATGCGAGGTTGTTTAAAGAGTAAGTGTTATTTAGGGTTGGCAGGAGGTTGTGTTCTGGATTCATTTTTCTTGCATTGCATGTCCTTCTTTGTAAGTAGTAGCACAGAACAATGTAGGTACACATGAACAACACATGGTGCCAGTCATACAGTAACGATAAATGAACTGTTTTACTTCATTATATTTTCCTAGGCGTTAAAAAAGATTTAGAACTTTGGCAGACAAATAAGTAGTGAATATAGTGACCTAGATAAGCAAGGTATGTCTGGGAAATGCTAATAAGCTTTTTACCTCTCTGCTCTCTTTCTGCATGGCTGATTTTATCATTTAATACAGCACATTGCTATGCAGCTGTCCTTTCTTTCCATGTTCCTGGATTCCACCTAATAAGCCCTGCTTTTCACCTGGGCTTGTTAACACAAGCGGTGTGTAGCATTAATAGTTGTCACTGTGTTCAGTTTGTCCCTTATCTTGGTCATGGCTGTTATGCACAGGATCTATTCTGCATTTGAGCCATGTTCTCTGAATGAAAGTCTTACAGCACAGAAGTGCAGATTTGAAAATAAAACCAGCTTCCTGATCTTGACTAGCCAGTGTCAAGGATGGTGACTGGCCAGGTGGTCAGGGATGCAATTTTCAGTCCTCCTGATAAACCAAGGTGTTAAAACAGTGAGAGGTGATGTTCTCAGCTGTTAGGGCCAAGCAGAGAGGCCAGTTCTTGTCCAGTTGTTAAGTTTATGTTTTGGGAATTCTTCAGGGTAAAAAATGTGGTAAAACACCATGTGTAAAGATTAGCATGTGGGGTTTATTTTTCCTTACATTCAAGCCTCCAAGGCAGCCAGCTGATAAGGAAATCTGGGCAAAACCAGTGAGATTTCACAGTCTCTCAAGTATATTGTTTGTTTACTTGGTGAAATATAAGCTTTTCCTCTTTACTTTTTAAGTATCTCATTTGGCATTTAAAACCAAGAACTAATGCTGAAGGGAGTTTTCTAGATTTCAGAAAACCTATAATTTTGTCTATTTTCTGCTAAGAAAAATAGCTTGAGAGGGAAAGATGTCTTTCACCTAAAATTTAGGACATTGCCCGCAAAAGTGCACAGTGTGAGTTTACGCTCATGTTGAGAAAAGATGGAGCTTGGCCTCACATTCTGTGTAAGTTCTTAACTCCTAGTGCCAAGCAATGCTGAGTGTTTAGGAGTGGGAAGGATACCACTGCATTTTTCCCTAGGCCTGGTTTTTTTTGCTACTTGTTTGACATCCTCTGGGAATGCAAATGGGTGAAAATACTTGCGAGGACAGTGAGGAATTATTTAGTGTCTGAATTTTACTTGGGCTTACAAGTAAGGCCAGTGTCAAGCTACTTACCATTGCCAAAAGCAGGGTATTTCCTAGTATGTCCAGAAGCTAAACTTGAAGAGCATCTTGATTTCCTATACCTCTGAAAGCAAAGTAGTAAACAGAAACAGATTTCAGGATAATGAGGCTTCATTTCAATACTTTTCTGAGTACTGCCTCTGTTTCCTTCTCTATTAAATTTGATTATTAGTATCTACGTCATGAAGGATTTCCAAGCCCAAAGTAATTAAGTCTGAAAAGCGTGTTGAGACATTCAGATGGAAAACGCCGTCTAACTGCACTGGTATAATTATACACTGCATAACTGATCCAAGTACCAAAGGAAAGTGGAACACTAAAGAACAGCTAAATTTATCCTAGAAAATGGGTTCAGCAGTTCAGCATTCAGATTTAGATCAGTAGAGCAGCCTCACTGCTGTTTAAAGCCACGTAATCTGCTAATTTTGGCTGATATACTATCAGTTGTTGTGAAGTGCCTTTTAATATGTGTTGGGTTAGTTCTTAATTAAGAGGAATTTTACCATACAATTAACAAATAGTTTTATTTTAAAACTTTTCTCTGGATAAAACATTTATTGTTTGATTTTAGTTCATAAATATTTTCCTTCTGTTAAATTTACTTGTAATGTTTACAATGCATACATAGATCTCAAGAGGAACAGTTTTGCATAAATTTTTCACACTGCTCATGAAAACAGAAAAAAAATCCACGTGATGGTGTGCAAAGTGACTGCCTGGGCTACAGGTAGAATATTTAATCCCTTGGCCTTGTTCACCACCAAGATGTGAAACAAATGCCAGAGTAGTCTGCCAGTAATGTTGTAATCCAGTAATGTGTTACTTCACAAATCCTGATAGTAGTCCTTGTTTAAATAAAGATTTTATAGCTCACACTGATGCATTCACAACGAATTTTGTTAGAAGATGGAAATGTTGCTTGTGTTTTTCATGATGACACCAGCTTAATAGGTCCAATATCTTTTACAAGTGTTTTTTTCCTTTTCCCCCCTTTTTTTGAAGTATAACAATCCCTTTAGTAAAAGAGATAATATAAACATGTATCTGGAATTTATCATAATGTTGCAGGTGTGCCGCAGCATTGTGCACATCGTAGTACTGCAGAGAACCTTTGACTTAAAAGGAGGATTACAAAAGCAACCACCCAACTTCATCCACAGAAACTTATCCAGTATCAAATTTTCAGTTAGTTATTTGAGCTAACAGTATTGCCAGCATTGGAGATGGTAGTTTATACTGATTTTGCAACTGGCCCAGTTAGTTATAGTATGATTATCATGTTCTTCCAACTCTTTTTCACAGCAGAAGCAAGCAGGTGGGTCAGTTCTCGGTGGCTGTGTGTATTGTTGAGTACTCGGTGACAATGCAAAGAGCTTTGCCAGCCTTCACTGGGGAACAATTCTTCAGCTGAGTCAAAGTATCCAGCCTGGGAAAGAAATGAAGTAATGTACACAAACTGTGCTGCCCAGGATGTTGTCCTGTTGTAGGCTTACAGGGGTAAAAATCATCCCAATGTGCAACATTAAACTCACAGTGTTCTCAGTGCTACTGCTTAAAATGCACAGACTCTTCATTGCTTGTGGTGATGATTAAACATATTATATACTTAATAACAGTAAGAGTATAATTCATATTATGATACATTAATAGTATTCAGAATTTTTATTATGGTCTTAAATCCCAATGGGACTAGTGTATTAGGGTGATGTAATGGTTGTTGAGTTTTAAGTGATGAAATAAATGCTGCAATTACTGCTGGGCAGTGAAAGGGATGACTGGATAATTTTTACTCTGTCACTGATCTATGCTTGTTGTATGAGGGATAAACACAAGAGAAGTGCTACTGCTGCTTATTCATAATGCAGAAATCAGAACTTGCTTTTCCTACCAGATGCAGAGAAATCAAGCATAAATGTTGGAGCGCTTACCTGAAAATTTGTGTCAAGTAAAATCTACACTGAGTGTCTGGTAGTAATAAAGCCACCTAGAGAAGAGACAAATTGAGAAAAGATAAGAGTAATAAAATTGAAAATAAAATTATCATAGGATTTTTAAGTTTCTCCTGGTGTTACTTAATGGAATGGGTACTTAAGGATTTTTGTTTCTATATATACATCTATATATAAAAAATCATTCTAAATTTTATTTTCACTCATAGTATCATTCATGTAATAAAATTTATAAAATTAAAAAATTACATTTTACTTTTCAAGATAAAGGCATTACAGCTGAATTGTTTTGTTTGAGTGAGAAGTTCTAACTGACACTATTTGAGCAACTTGCAAAACCATATTTCAATTAGAGTGCATTGGTAAGCATAATTAACATGGATTTTAAAAATCAAATACATAGCAATAAGTTGGCTTGATTTTACAGCTTTTGGAGTGACTGTATATATGATACTTTGCCAATGTCACTGTCCAGATTTTCTTGTATATTTCTTTATTTGCTATATTCTTGAATTGCTAAGAGATTTTTTTAGCAATTTAATTTGCTTCATGTCTGATTCTTCCTCTCCAGCAGTGTCTGCACTGTTTTTCCATTCTCCTCCTGCACCACGAGAGGCAGCTGGCCCCTCTGCTAGCTTCGACAGCGTGGTGATAGACTGGCTTTGGCAACAGATTTTCATAGAATCATTTCCATAGAATGGTTTGTGTTGGACAGGACTTAAAAGATCAGACACATTCCACTAGACCAGGTTGCTCAGAGCCTCATCCAACCTGGCCTTGAACACTGCCAGGAGTGGGTCGTCCACGTCTCTGAGCAACCTGTTTCAGTACCTCACCAGCCACACAGTGATGTTTTGCTGAAACACCCTGCACCAAAGGTGTTATTTTATCTTTAAGTGGTGCTTAACACAGAAATTTTGGTTTAAGGGAACAAACACAGACTTTATGGTTTATTCTGATTCCATCAGTGAGAGAAAAGGTGGCAATGTCACTCCTCATCACAGGGGTGCACAGGGACCAGGGCAAGGCATGGGTAGGGTGGCCACAGGCATTCAGTTCTTATTCTTGTCTGGTTCTGGGTTGGTGGTTATGTAATCGTATTGTCATCATCATCATCATCATTATCATCATAATTTAATTATATTATTATTATTTTATTTTTAAAAATATTTTTGGGATTTTTGTTTACTCTTTTGGGAGAATTGGAGGGCAGGGGTGGTTTTTTCCCTTGTGTTTTTGTTTTGTGGAGTTTGTTTGTTTGTTTTGGTTTTTTTTTCCTTGGGCTTTGGGGTTTTATTTTTGGTTTGGTTTGATTTGTTTGTTTTGTTTTGTTTTGTTTTTAATTTCTGCTGCAGTTCCGATGCTCTCGGGTGTTCCCTTGGGCCGGTCCCACCCCGGGGGCCGCAGCATCCCCGTCTCGCCCGGGCTGTGCCAGCAGGTGGCGCTGGCGGAGCGCGGGCGGCCCCGGCCCCGCTCTGCCCGTTCCGGAGCCCCGCGGGCGGTCCCGCAGCGCCCCATCCCTGCCCGGCCTCTGCTTTGCCTCCCAGAGCTGCCTTCCCGCGGTGAACGAGTCCCTTACGCCAGGGTCAGTTCAGATATTAAATGTACGCGCTCTCCGTGAAGGGGAGGCGCAGGTCCCTGTGCCGGTCCCTGTGCGTGCGGTACCCACTTACCCCTGGCAAGGCCGGAGGATCCCTGGCTGTTGATGCTGCGCGCGTTATCTTACCAGCATCAGACGCCGTGTTGATGCAGGAGCTGCGCAAGCAGCTAAAATGAAAGCGTTGCCCATTTGCACAAGACGAAGGCATCAGATGATACCCAGCAATGAACAAACCAGTGTCACTGAGGACAGTGGGAAGTTGTCTCAGGATACTGCCCGAGTCTGGCTTTTGTCAGGGTCTGGGCGTTTTTCTGCAGTCACCTGCAGAAAGTCTGGGCAAATTATAGATTTGTAATAAACTCATGAGACTGTGAATCATCAGTGGTAGCTGGTGAATGGTACTGGAACGTGCAGCTCTGAATAATGTAATCTGGGGACAAAATATAGAAGAGAATAATAATAAAAAAAAACTAGTCAAAGTTCTACGAAACTCCTGTAAGAATCCTGCAGAGGAAATGACACTTTGATGTAGTAAAGATCAAAGCATTGGGAGGAGAAGTAGAAAAAGATGATGTCAGAGAGACTGTGAAAAAATATATTCTCGGGAGACCTTATGTACTGCAGGTGATGTGCTTAGAAGATGAAGTCTGAAATTTGATTCTTGAGATTGGCTAATGAGAGATTATTAGAAGAATTAATGATTTTATTGTAAGCATATTGCGAGAGGCAGATCTGATTACAGCTGGCTGGTCACCTTATTAATGAACTGTACGTAGCTCCTATGATATGTTTTCTTTTTATGTTCAAAACTGAGCATCCAGAATCTTTAATGCACCCTCCTGCAACCCATATCCTTGATACCTGTGGCAAGGTTAGACAAGGAGATATTTATTCATACGTGTCAGAGACATAAGTTAGGAAACTAGAGAATTCTTAGAATGTTATTGCCAGTCACTGACCCTGAAAGATTGACATATGATAACGCTGCGAGACAGCCAGGTTGGCAGTTACTCTGGTTTGAGGTCATGCTTCTCTGCTGGTGAGAGACGACTCTTACTCTGGCTTTGTTCTCCAGAGTGAGAGTCATTTCTTCCTCTGGGCTTTGATTTCTTTCTTTAGGGACAGATATGTATTTCTAGGTGTGGGCCTGCCTAGCTAAGAAGTTTCTGAAACCAGTATTTTGATCCAAAACTGTATTATGGCGAAAAAGGTATGAAGAAGGAATGCTTCAGAACATGTATTTTTATTGGTTTATTTGTTTACAACTTGAAAATAAGGACAGGATGGTACTAAGCATATTGTGTCCTTGCATCTGAAGAACAGGGGTGTTAAACATGTGCTGGACATGTGTCCCAAAACAATTGTTACCATTTTGTAAATTACCATGATATTCTAAATTTTGCATTTCATCTACATATCTATGATTCACACTCTATGTGTGCTGCAGCCATGGAATCATTGTTCATCTCTTGAAATCATTTGTTTTCTGGTTGATGTAATAAGAGGTGTTTGGCCTTCACTATGAATCATCTTTCAACTCACAATCCAAATTTTCACATAAATTGAAAAGAAAGGACTCTATGTCTCAAAAATAAGCCTTTTCCTGGGAAACTGGTGAATGGTTTCAAGTGGAAGGTTTTATATTTTAATGAGATGAGTCAGAAAAATTTCATTAATAACCACTTGTAAAGCATATTTTGGATAGGACATTGTCCAAATAATGTAAATATCTGAACTTTGCATTTGAGATATTTCTGTCCTTGATATCATGCAAATGTAATGTTAAAAACTGGACTCAGTTTTCTGCTGCTGAATCAATAACTGATCTTACAGACACACAATGTAGCAAATGGCAGGAAGGATAAAATTGGCAAAACCTGCATCTGTTATCTTTTATCTAATCTCATGATTTATAAAAAACCCCAGCTAGTTAAGTCCTCAATAGAAATTTATGAAAACCCTACTAATTAACAGAGACACATTGTGGTTTGAGGCAAATTTCTATCAATGATAACATACTGTGTAAACCTGATAGACCAGAGCAGCCCCTCTGCTGGTGGGAAATAATGTATATTAATCAAGATCAGCCTTGACAGAGAACCTTAAACTACAAAAAAGTGAGTGTCCTAAAAGAGGAGCTTAACAGACAGAATGTTATCCAGAGGCCACCAGAGGTATTATACAGCATATTGAGCATGCTGAGAATTAACGGAAAATGCATATAGGCTGGCTGGAACACCAATTACTGTCTTGCATATGTATTTACATTTCCTTCCCAGTCTGCAGTGCTATGTCTCTAAGGTGACTGAGGACAGTGCAGTTCTGAAATAACCATTTTCTCATTTCACCACAGAGATCTGACTGGTAAAGGCAGGCAATTTAAACCATGGGCACTGAAAAGGCCAGTAGGTTTTTCTGCACAAGCAAAGCCCTCTTGCCACAAAATAGGCTTAGGTCATTGACTCTTCCCTCTTCTATACTACATCCTTTTTGAGCTTCATGAGTCCATAGCTGCTGGAGAAATGCTTCTATGCCCACTTTCTGCCCTACGTCTTCTAGGTTTCTGACAACTGTTGTGAGAAAGTCTCATACCACAAAGCAGCAGGTATTTACATTTTATTTCAAAATATATTTGCACTTGAGAAGAGGATAAAGGATTAGTGGTGAGAATAATCAGCTTATTGTGCAAAAAACTAAGGGATCCAGTTTTTAGAAAAATAATGATATAAAAATTTCAGGATTTCATTGGTCCAAAATTAAATATCACTGTGTAGCTTAGCATCATGTTCCTACCATAGCTTTGCTAGTCATTTCTTTTCAGAATCTCTGATAAAATGCTTCACAAAAGCAAGGAGAAGCCAAAGTAAAGACGAAGGAGTTAAATTTGAAATGTGAACTTAGCAGTGCTTAATGGGAAGGTTATGATGGCTTTTTGTTACCCTGAATTTATCCCATTGGTCTTGACTTTGAATTCATCTTTTTTGATCTTTGTCAAAAATCTTCAGTCAATAAAGCAGGAGGCATTTATTGTTTTGCTGTTACTCATATTTTTCTCAATTTTTCTTGTACTAGTCTTCAGGCTTGTGGCAATGATTTATGAATGTTGAGGTTTGAATTAATTTATTTTATGTGACATCATACTTAGATGTTGCTATGTGTTGCTAGTTACTATATCCCTAGAAATGAGGCAAGGTGAGTAGAAATGGGACTTGTTTTGTTGTCAGTGTGTTTATTTTGCTGACTCCCACCTGTGTGCACAGAAGATACAACTATTTCCTGCCGAGAAAGAACTGACTAAAGCTCTAGTTCTTGTAAGACAGAATTTGCACGTGTCTTCCTAGCTGAGAACTTCAGACATGGGATTTGTGTCACCTGTTTTACTTGTGTGGGTGGATTTTCATACATGGGGAAGATTTCAAGGCCATGAGGGTAACTATTTCGTGGCACATTCATTTTTTATCAGAGTTGCTTTACTATGTTTTACCCCCCTGAAGGGTGGGTTAGAGAGTATGCCTCTCTGATTCTCTCAGTAAGAAATGGTGTTCTGGAGCAGACCCACAGCCCATCCCTCGACAGCCTCTCTCCAAGGATCAAAAGCAAATATGCCAGAGAGGGTATAAAAACAGGAGAGATATAGTGGTACTTTCTAAAAATGCTCTCCTCACCTCCAGCAGTTTGCAATCCAGGAATTTCTCTGGTCACAGATGGTTTTAATTGTATTAATAACCCTTGGTAGATTTTCTTCCTGTGTCTGGTCTGTTCTAAACAGATGTAAACTTTTCACTCTCTCAGTAATCTGTGCAAGTTCTGCAGCCAGTCTGGTGTGTGATAAAGCAGCTCCTCTTTCTTTTGGAGCATCATCTCCCCTTAGGCTTGTAGTGGAAGAATCAGAGGTCAAACAATCTCTGGTCATCTTCTTTGTCCCAGTCATGTTTTTATAGACTTCAATCATATGTTTAATCAGTGGTCTTTTCCAAAGTGATAACAATACACACAAAATTAATTTTGTAACAACCTCCCTAAAAATATCTTCTGTAGTGTGACAGCTTACAGTTGTTGATTTGTACTTCCCTTGGTTAAAGCTCACTGAAGTGTCGTGGTATATCCAGTTTTAGTTTGAAAGCAGGGTTGTGTGTGTGTGTGTCTTTAGGAAATCTGTTACATTTTGTCTGTAAGACATACTGTAAATCACTTAAAATTAAATTACAGCATAAGCTATGCAATCCATACTAAAATAAACAAGATGTTTCAGTAATAAATATCTATTAGAATTAGATGTGGGGGATTATATATGGGAGAGACTTAATGATAGAGTGGGTTTCTGGGGAAGTGGGTGGATATGAAAATGAGACTTATTAAACAAGCCAAGTCCCTAAACAGCTTCTGATTTAACATGACTTCTAATTCATGGGCTAAGTTGTAATTAACAGTCCAGGATTCTTGATATGTTGTAAAGTTATGCTTCTCTGTTGACTATGTCTTTGGAAAACTTTACGAGTAATGATTAACTCTGAAATTGCACAAATAAGGAAAGAATAATGATGTAACATTTGAATGGAAGGCAGATGAAACTAAAAGCAGTGAGGCAGGATTTTGAAAACTAATCCCTAGACTGATTGCATTGTTTGGTTTAGTGGGGATGAGAAATACAGTTAAAGCATGTATTCCTCAGATTTCTTCACAACCATGTGAAGAATGAAGCTTTACCAGGGTTTAATATCATGCTTCAGGACATAACCAGATGGAAAGACCAAAAGCTCACTGATTCTGATGATTCCTCTACAATTTATTACCACTTTTATCAATAGGTACTATATGATCTTTTCCTTATTTAAAACATTATTGTAGCACAACCTTCTCAAAGGACGTCCTGAACCTGAATAGTAGAACCAGTGCTAAAAATACACTGGGTATTAGTGCTGTGTCCTTCATTAAGATGGAATATTCATGCTGATCACCACAACACATGCCACAAGCTAAATTTCATAAGTGTGGGGGTTAATTTCCATTTTTAGATGTGACAGCCCAAAGGTAGAAAAAGAGTTCTAGAATGGTGGTATCCCCAAGTATGCCTCTGGAAGTGGCAATAAGCCTAACTATGAGTTTAATTTTCTCTCCCTGCTATGGTTCTGTTGATGATGATGTAATCTAAGGTTGACCATAATACTCTTGGGGAGTTGGATTTGTTGCATACAGTGTGCTTGTTTGTTGCTTGGAAGCAGAAGGAGGGAAGTTCACAGTAAAAATAAGTTGCTACTGTCAGCAAAAAAATCACTGTGTGAGCATTCCAGGGCACCTAAGGAATGTTTAATGACTTGGCAGTTCTCAACTTTGTGTCATTGTCAAGTAGAATGGGAAAATTAATTTAATTGGGACAATCTTTCCTTTAGAGTTAGATTTACTAGGCAATTTCTTGTCACTACAAGCATATGTTATTTACTGGGTTTGTGTTTCAATTGTTTTATGTCTTAACATCACCTGACCTTACTGAGAAGAAGCTAAATTTAAGTTCTATCTACTTAGCTTAGACTTCTCTACCAGATTTATCAAGAAATAATTACAAAAGACTAAATAGTGGAAAGGCTAATTGAAAGATTGAAAGTCACCTTATTTTTCTTTTTTTTTTTTTTTAATCAGAAATATAATCAATACTGGGTAAATGTGTTGTACTAGTATGCCTTGGTCATAAAAGGTGCAGCACAGAAAATCTTGTCTTCTGTAAAGAAGTGATTGAGCAATGTATCCCATTACGACAGGCTGTGAGAGGAATCAAATGCTGAGGAAAGTTTAGTAACAAATTAAGGAGAATCTGGAATTTTTCAATAAGATAATAAAGGAATAGGAAATAATAGCTTGGAGGCAAAGTATGGACAATAAATTTCATTTTTCAGAAAATTAAGGATCGTCCTTTTAATTTTTAATTATCCTGGATAGGTAGTGTGTCTGGTTATATCATATCTGAATAAAAATCCTGTGGTGAGGGGGGAATTTTATTTATAATGAGTGCTTTAGTTCCTAAGCCACCCTATCAATTTATGCTTGGTTCTGTTTGCATAACATTTCATGAGTGTCTGATGAAGCTTTTATTAAGCCTATTTTATGAAGCTTAATACATCTGCAGTGTGGGTTCTACCCTAAATTGAGGCTATTGTCACAGCAGCTATCCTCATTTTCTTAAGATTTATTTCATTTGATAAGTAATGTTGGAAAACAAATATATGTATTTTTAAACTGCATAAATAAATAATTCTAATGCAATCAAAAAAACCTTTAGAAATTAATGCGTCATCATCATAAATATAGCTCATCATCATAGAAGTAGTGTAAGCTGTTAAAAAATATCCTAATTAATGTTATGAAAAACTGTCAGATATTACTTAGTCCATGGCCTTATGATAAATGAAATTTAACTCTGGTCAACCAATATGAAGAAAAGACAAAAAGAGTAAAAAAAAGAAAAAAATAAACCAAACCCCTTCATCCCTTTATACAATAGAAAGCATAAATGATTGTTTTGTTTGTTTGTTTCCTGCTCTTTTTTCCCTCTGGGAGCTTGTCTTTGGAGATTTCCCCACAATAACCATATATTCATTGTCCCCAATGCCTTTGTAATCACTGCATAAACATGACTGAACACCAGGCTGTCCTTTTAGTGGGCAGACTGAAGCACCATGAGCTGACATGGTGTGATGAAGGTCACAGACAGAATTTGGTGTTAGTTTTTTTAATTCCTATGATGGAGTATTTTTGTTGCTGAAGAGATGCCTTAGGAAAATGAAGTATGGGAAACATGTTCATTTATTAAAGTGTTATTAAGAGTGTATTAATATTAAGCACCTGTGAACACAAATGTCAATGTTAGAGCATTTCTTGGTGTCTTTATAGAGGAATACTGAAAACTAATATCCTGAGTCCCAAGTAGAAAAACTGTTTTTTTTAATTAAAAGAAGCATTAACAATTCATAAAATATGTTGCTAGCCACGTAATCAAAATCTCCATTTTCTAACTACTTTTGGGGTTTTTTACAAGGTGATTTTTAATCTTATTCCAGTTTTTTTGATGGGAGGAAGTAGTCTCCCCTTGTCCTCAAAGTCCATAAAAATTGAATTAAAAAAAAGCACAGAAAATTCCAAACCTGATTCTTCAACAGAATTGCCTCACAGCAGCTGCTCCACAGTTAACACAAACTAAAGTTGCCAGTTTACACCTTTGGGAAAATTGTTGTTCAGAGAGAAGCTTTTCATTCTGCTCTTGTCTTGTATTGATGGAAAAATAAAAGTAAACTAGACAATAAAATTATGGAAGCATTGGAACTCTATGTTACAGTGACTTTGCAGGTACAAGTGCTCACCTTAGTCTTCTTTATTTTATCATGTAGCCTAAAGGCTGAACAATATCATCCATAGTAGTATCTTATCAAAGGCAGGGTTTGATACAATGGAACCTGCTCTTTTGCTGTCTGCTGGTCCCATAGGTGGATTATTCATGTTAATTTTGTTTAAGGCATAAAAATAAAATACAGGAAGAAAAACTTGATTGGCTTACCTCTTAAAAAATTCCTCCACCTTAAAGTTTGCTACCTATATATCTATAAAATTAATTAAATACATGGAACTCACCTGTAGAGTAAAGCATCTTCCATACTAACACAGTATTGCAAATTTGTCTACTGTTCAATGTTTCTGGGAAGCAATTACTCAAAAGAATAATTTTATCATAACACTTGCTGTTAAAGCAACAGTTCCATTTACTTTTCCCAGAGCTGACATGCTGCCAATGGAATGAGGTATATATATAAAAAAAGGAAAACAGGCATGGGAAAGCTATATGGTGCATAAAACAGGTTTCGCTGAAAGCTACGTCATTTCCATGCTTCTTGAGTTCTGGATCAATGTCATTTATTATCTTGGCTAATTTCCTCCCCTAGTATTTCAATTTGGTATTTCGTGCATCATAAACCATGCTGCATGTTCCTGTAGCAATTACACACTGTCTAGCTTAATTTCATGTTCAGTTATTCCCCTATGCATTGCCAAGGTCTGGCTTTAAGTAGCTGTCTAATTGAAACATTTGTGTGTCAAACCATCTGCATGCATAACGTGTACTTTTGGATCCTGCCTCTCTCCTGGTCTAGCTTGTATTTAAAAATACAAAAATGTGGAAGTCAACCGAGTATTGAATAAAATCTCTTGGTATGTGTTGTGCCACTTGAAATTGGAAGAGTAGATGCTCATGGTCAGGTTAGAAGCTATTGCTGTAATGGCTTAATGCACCACACTGTAGAATTGCAGTGTGACACTGCTGTAAAGGAAGGATTCATCAGACTGAGTAAATTTAACCTGGACTACCGGAGAGTAAGGTTATTACCCTTATCCAAAATAAGTGATACTGAATAAAATTGCTATTGTGATAAAATTGGAAGTTATGGGTTTTTTTCTAAAGCTGTATCATTTTTGTTTAGCCATCAGATGAACAGCTGTTTTAAGAACCCAGCTGGTTTTGGCTCTAGCAAGCATATGTTTAAAAACTCATATTGATTTTATATAAACAAGATATGGATGTGCAGATCATTTGTGCAATTTATTCTGGCTTTCTTTACACATGTATTCTTCCTCTGTTTTTAAAACTGTTTTCCTTAATATCAGTCTTTGCAGAAAAGAGGAACGTTCAATACAAAAAATATGAAAACCTGAAAATGGTTTGCCATGTTTTCCATTGTTTTGTAGTGCTTCTATTTTAAAGTATGGAGCACCAATATTTGTTAGGGCTGGTGACCTACCTGGAAATCAGAGTGAGGAAGGATTTCTTGACTCTGACATTACACAGGCTTCAGTGTTCATGTAAATTTGATAAATATTACTGTTTTATATATCCCAGAGAGAATACTTCATTGGATTCATATGACACATAATTAAAAGAGAAATTCAGTATATGACAAATGGAGATATCTCTTCATATATTTGATAAGCAATACCTTTGCCTATTAATTTTTTCAACTTTGATCATACTCAAAAGCTTTAGACATTTAAAGTTACATTAGTCAAATACATCTTTGCCTTTCTTATAAACGTGGAATAACTTAGGATGAAAGGGAATTCTTGAGAATATCTGATTCAGTCGTCTTCCCCTGACCCGGGGGCTATGAGTATGAAATAGAGATATGGCTAAATAAAGAATTTAACTTTTTTTTTTTTTAGGTGATTACCCTATTTGAGCATTATCCCGTCAGTCAGATTCCTAGTTCATCATCAGGTGATAGTAGATGAAGAATGAAGTATTAATCTCTTATCAGTTAGATAAATTTATTTAATTATCAGTGAGCTCCATCTCTCTGTTCAGATCTACAGTTTAATAGGAGTTGTAAATGGGGCAGTGGCTTCTTGAAATGGGAGGAGTTAAAAATCTTTATTTTCTGTGTGTTTTTCCCTGTTTACCTGTTTTCCCTGTGCTCATTATTATTTTATCGAATTAGAAAATTTTGCATGGCAGCTCTGATACGAGTATAATTATGACTCTCAGCTAAGATATTTTGAGGTTTCTTTCAACTTTTTGCAGACTTCTTAGTTTAAAATAATGTTAGTTACTACTCTCTATTGTTTGGATAACTATGGCACAAAGATCTAGAATTACTTACAATTAAGAAAATCATCAAAACTTTGAAATTAAATTTAGTTTTCCTTTTTTTTTTTTGTATTACCGGTTGCTCTTCTGATTGTGATATAATGAGACATATTATGGGTGATTGTATTTTGAAACATGAAACGATTAAATAATGAGATCACATGTTAACTTTTAGTGACTGGGAAAATCTCATTGCCTAAATAATGAATCACAACATCAAGTCCAAGGGCAATGTGAAGTTATACATTTTGAAGTTAATATACTAAGTAAGAGGTTATTTTATTAATTTTTATAATGCATTTGTTATTCCATCCCAAAATAGATCTAGACATACGTATTTTTGAATAGCTTACCAACATGTTTATCTATTACTGTACCTGTACTCTCTTTACTCCATTAACAACCAGTTTCTTTTTAATTCAATACCAATAGCCCCATGTCTAAGAAAAGTGAAAAATCAGAGTGAAAGAAACTAAGGTTGTGATAGAATTTTGTGATAGACACAATTTCAGTTCCAGAAATCAGAATTTTAAACATGGCAATCAGAGTTGTTTAAGCCTATAACTAGTGCTAGTCATGTTGACAGAACTAGTCATATTAGAAAAATATGACAAAAACTTGCTTGTTTTCATCAAGAGCCAGAGAGCTTTGGTTTGAGTGATGATAGGCATAGCTGATGTGCAATCAGTGTCTATCTCCCAGGTTACCCTCCCATGGTACCTGCGTTTTGTAGATTGAATACAATACCAATGCAACTACAAAGATTTTAATTTCTGCTGTGTCCCCTAGGGATTCTGAATTTTCATCGTCCGTCTCTGATGTTGCAGTGGGTCTCGTTTGTCATTGTAAATCTTGGTTAGTTTTGTCACACTGAGGATGCAGAGTAGTAAGTAGAGCAGATGGCCTTGTGATAAGTAAGTAGTAACAACATGATGGATAGCAGTTGCTCTGAGACGGAGACAGTTTCAGATCTATGTGAAATATTGTGTGCAAAAGCATATTTAAAACAATTAGTGGCTATGCACTTTTCCCTAATTCCTTATCCTTTGTCTTTTCAGGATTCAGATCATAGATGGGGATTTTCAGACTAAACCGGGATGAAATAAATGTCCTTTCGAAGATTCTGCTCATGCAGAATTCTTTCTCCAATGTTTTTCTAAAAGAAGAACGTGTGAAAATATAAAACCAGTATCAGTTTATTGGGGTTTTTTTCTGCCTACCCCGTTTATAGTTAAAATTGTTTGCAACTGCCTGATTTAAGAGTCCCTTGTTACCTACAGTGTTTATCTTTCATTCCTTCAGTACACTGCCCCCCAAAACTCCAAAAGACTTCCACATTTGAAAAAGTCAAACTTCTTATGTGTAAAAATATGTGAAGAAAACCCTCTTCTTTCCAGCAGAACTAAAATTTTTGCCAGATAGCTCTTGCCCTGCCTGTTGTGCCCCTCCAGGTAAATCCTTGCTTCCATGCTTGTTCGTAATTCCCTTAGCATCTCTTTGGATTGTAGCATAGATGCTCTGTTAGTCTCTTCTGGTTCCTAAGAAGTACATTTTGTCTCAGAGGCCTGACAGAGTGCGCCCCAGTGAAGTTTATCCATCTTTTCTGCAGCTTTCATGACCACCATTGCTGTTTCTCTCTTGCCTGCTTCTGTTGGTGGTCTGCCATTGAAGAGTACTCACTTTGAGCATGTCTCCCCCTGAGCCTGCTCAGGCAATCCAGAAGAGATGGAGCAATCTCCTTCTTTTCTCTCCAAAGGTTGCATCTCACCATATCTTGTCAGAGTAGGTTAAGGCACAAACCCAAGAATTCCCTGACAGGGGAAAGGATTATGTTGAAGACCTTTTGGAGTTTGCAATGTTGAGGCAGCTGGAAAGTGGTGAGCTATTTGATTTGGGGATGGCAGGGGACTGCAGAAGGTTCAGAGATTCAACCCTTCTGCAGTTTTTTTCAATTTTTTGTTCCCAAACCTTCTTGAAAATACTTGCCTTTTGAGCAACTATATTTTTTTTTCAAAGCAGTGCAAATCTCATTGTGATTTTAGGTCCATCTGTGTATGTCAGTAGTGTCCAAAACAAGCTGATAGTTTCAGCAGTGCAGAACCCAAGTAGGCAAAGTCTAACTCTTATTTTTACACATTTAGGGCAAGACCTGTGGATGATACCAAATTGTTCATCTCTATTGACTTCAGTGAATGTCAGAGTCTATAAACTGCTAAGTGAAATCAATGGAGCCATAGTACGTTATACACAGGGGAATTCACTCAGCGAGTTTAAATGTACTCAATAGCCTTTTACTGATGAATGTTTAAACTTCCTGTGTGAATTTGTTACCAGACTCCTGCCTCATGCATTTTTCTAAAATGCTTACTGATACAAATGAGGATGCAGTGAGGTTATTGCAGAAAGGGGTTTTATTTTCTGGTGCACGCTACCTGCTATGCGAATGTAGATAAATGCAGTAATTTTGATGATGGAAATCAACTCTGGAATAACTAAATTCTATTTATTTACTTTTTTTGTTTCCATTGGTGCTGATTTTGCCCCAGATATAAAACTAGTAAATACTGAAAATTGCCAGTGTATTATTTGAAAACCTTTCTTCTCTTTCAGTTTGGTCACTCAGCTTTTTAAACTTTTCCTGCTTTTTAGTCTGCAGTATTGAATTATATCTATCTATTCATCCAGTCTTCATGGACTTCTTGCTACCTCAATACTGCAGCGTTTACTGCGGAAATTTTGTTACTAATCTCTTTTGGCCTAGTGACTTTGACTTTCTTCTCTCTAGCAGAAGTGCTTTTGTCAGTTGGAGGTACAAGGAAGTATAAAATCCTTTCCTTGGCTGCTTGTAGTTCTGATGACATTATTATAGCAGGAATGGGAGGGGGGAGAAAGGGTTGCTGTCACCCTATAGTTCCTCCCAAATGTGACCATCTGCAGAGCCTTAGCTAGAACAATAGCAAAGGAGTACCATGCTTCAAAAGAATTTTCAGAATATTAGTTTCTTGATAGAGCAGAAAAGGGCCTGAGCCTAAGAATAAGACTATTCACAATATAATAAGCAATTTAAGTAAATGTAATAGAATATATTCTTCCCTGATTATTGACCATTACACATATTTCAAAAATGTCATTAGCTTAGAGAAAATATAGAAAGTACGGTTTAAAAAGTATCTCCAATCAGAATATTTCTTTTTAGACTTCTGTTTGACATTCTTAAACTTTGACAGCTCCTTTAAGAGTATTTTATACCAACACTGTGAGAGTGACTTGGGAAAATTTTTATGACAGTTTGAAATGGGACCTTTGGGGCTAAATGAAATCAGAATGTTTCAGTAAATCTGTCTGACACTTATGACATTGAGGTTGGTAGTAAGTGGTAATTATAGGATCCTTTTCTGCTTCTGAAATACTAAAACATTTCTTTCAGTGTTTCTATAAAAATGGCAGGTAAAGCACTTATAGATTGAAACTCATTTTATACAAGATGTATTTTCCTTTTGCATTTGACTCTATTATGTCTGCGTTCAAATAGGGAATTGTGTGACTTTCCTAGAAGATGAAAACTTTTTTATAAACACTCTAGCAATGTACCTAAAATACTTTATTAAAGAGAAAAAGTGTCAGGAGTAGGGGGATATGCTCACAAATACAGCCACTTTCATGGTACAAACACAGACACATATGCGACTTAAATAACATCTGTCGTCCTCTGCTGTTTTGCTGAAGCTCTCTGTGACACAGCAAATTCCACAAAGAAACATCGTACTAGCAGAAAGGTGAACATGTTGAAGGAATAAATGAGAATAATGCTAACAAAACCTGAGAGAAGCCACATTTTGATTGTTCTGTAAGCTGCAAAATGTGACTGATTAAGTAAATACAAAACCTGATGAAAATTCTCTTCACCACGATCAGAATTTTTTGAATCTGGCACATAGTAATCAGGTTACAAGTGAAAGTTACAGGTTTTGTCTAAAAGTCAAAGCATGACTTATTGAAAGAAATTAGTGAATTAAAGACTAGCTAAATAAATAACAAGAAAAATAAGAATAAACTAAATTAATCCACAATGACTAAACCCTGTATATAAGGGGATAGTATCAGAAAAATAATGTACCTAATGTATCCACTTATCTTTCACACTTGTGATATTTTGGGTGGAAGAGGTAAATGAATGACCCAAACACTGAGCCTTTAAAGTCACCTATGCATTAGGATGTTGTCAGTTACAAAAAGAAGTGAAGCATGAATATTTCATATCTCTTTGGCATTCAACCTGTTTTGCATAGATGGCAGCTGGAGGTTCAAAACAGAGCGTTATTGCTTCACCATTGTCACCATGGTTTAGCAGGTAAATAATGCATGAACTAAGAAGAGTTGACAAGGCAGACGGTAATGATATATTGGTTCAAGAGTCTGTCACCTCAAAAAGCACCTAGAAATGGCTCACATCAGACTTATTGTTTATTTCATATGACTGTTAGCAGAATATTTGGAGATGCAGTCTGTAGTTACCCTAAGTTAGCAGCCAAAGGATGTGGAAGGTAAGTAGTCTAGCAAGCTTTCAAAATAACCTTTACGTTTGTGTATATACAGTCACACTTGTAAGCTTTCCAGCTTATAATTGAAACAAGTAATTTACATCCTTTGGAATGCCAGATCCTGGATTTGTCTCTAGGAATACTGAAGTTTCTTCAAATCAGTTAGACAGTGCCTTACTGAGCAGGGAACATCCTGACGTGTGCTATGCAGCGGCAGGGCTCGCAGACAGTGTTATTGGCATTTTTTTTGCGTAGTCTGACATCTGATTAAAATGCCGACAGTCACAAACTGAGTAACACTACAGCACCAACTCTAATAAGCAGCTTTTCAGTAAGAGTGTCCAGTCCTCAAATACAGAAATAAGAATAATTGTTTTTATACAGTGGCCATGGAGCAATTGGGGGTCGGAAACAATGATGACAGGCTCGTGTTCATCCTGTTTGTCAAAAATATTAGGATCTTTCTGTGACTTAATTAAAAAAACACAAACAAACAACACATGCACATCTTATCCGTGGTTATTGCTCGCAGACTGTTTAACCCATAAAGGTTAATTTGTCATGCTGGTGCTTTGTTTTCCATTTTGTTTATGAGATCACTCTCTGTAGTGACATCTGCATACATTAACTAGCCCAACATGTTTTGTGTTATCTGGCAGCTTCTTTAATTACTGGTCAGGCATCACTTTTTAATATTGCAGCCAAGCAGAAATGTATTTGTTCCAGTAGCATTTTTAACAGGAGCCTGTAATATCTGAGCCTCCCTGGAGAGCCCTTCCAGCCAGGGTTCGCCAATAAACCGCAGCCGCTTTGCTGTAGCCTGGGGTATCGACAGATGCTTCAAACTGGATGTGTAATACATGGTACCTGCTGTGAATATAAAATGACTAAGGACTGATGGGACATTCTTTAGGCACAAATAAGCTGTGCTGATTTTCTTCACATCTTTTAATGGAAGATTTCTGATGTGATTTTTCCCTATCTATCTCAGTGGTGGTTTTCAAACTTATTTTTACTCGAGATGTGCAACATACAGCAATGACTTACTAGGATTATAGTATGAAATATGGTCAGTGCAATTAATTCATTACACTGATAGAAATCTCTGGCTAAATCATGTCCTTAGTCTAAAGAAACAGAAAATGGCAATAGTGCCAGTAAGAATGTGGCAGGATCAAAGAAGATGTGAGAAACACAACAGAGCAGACTGAACCAGTCATGTTTATAGTAAATACTGTTTGCAGTAGCTGGAATAAAATAAGACAGTAGACTATATCACACAACCAATGGGCATGTTTAATTGTTCTTTATGCTTATGAAACTCCACTGCTCATTATCCAGGAAACTGGAGGTCCAGCATGTGCTATAAGTTCTGTAAATACAGAACAAATGTGTCTCTCCTTCTCATAAGAGTCATGAAAGCACAGAATAAACTGGGTTGGAAAAGACCTCTGAGATCAAGTCCAACCTATAACCTAACATCACCTTGTCAACTTCAGCATGGCACTAAGTGCCACATCCAGCCTTTCCTTAAACACCTTCAGAACAATGACTCCACTGCCTCCCTGGGTGGCCCATTCCAATGCCCTTCACCCTTTCTGTGAAGAACTCCTTCCTAATGCCCAAAATAAACCTTCCCTGGCACAGCTTAAAACTATGTCCTCTTGTCTTGGAAGAAGAGACCCCCCTGGCTCAACCTCCTTTCAGGTAGTTGTAGAGAGCAATAAGGTTCCCCCTGAGCCTCCTCCTCTCCAGCCTAAACACCCCCAGCTCCCTCAGCCACTCCTTATAGGGCTGGTGTTCCAGACCCTTCACCAGCCTCATTGTCCTTCTCTGGACACTCTTCAGTACCTCAACATCCTTCCTAAATTAAGGGGCCCAGAACTGGACACAGGACTCGCCGTGTGACCTCCCCAGTGCCAAGTACAGAGGAAGAATCATTTCCCTAAGTCCTACCGGCCACACTGGCCTGAATACAAACCATTGGCCTTCTTGGCCACCTGGGCACACAGTAGCTCATGTTCAGCCTTCTGTTAATCAGTATGCCCAAGTCCTTTTCTGCCTGACTGCTGTCCAGCCACTCTGTCCCCAGCCTTTAGTGCTGCATGGGATTGTTGTAGCCAAAGTGCAGAACTGCCATTATGGGACTAAGTGTGGTATCTCATCCTGTTTCAAGACCTTTTTCCTAGGAAGCAATGGGATTGTGCTTAATTGTGTGCTTTAACTCTATTGATTACATCTGGCCAGTCAGAAGCGTCTGCTTTGCTAAGTAAGTGGCATGTTAAAAAGGAAAACTTAAAACATATCAGTCATGGAGAATTTTGCATGGGAGCTTCAGACTGCAGAACCAAAGGCAGAGGTTATCAGGCTGTGTCAGTGTCTCACACCATCACTGCATCACCCTGGGGAGCTGGTACTGCTTAGAGGGAAGTGACTTTTCCTGTCTTGCTTTCTCCTGCAACGTATTTTACCTCCTCTTTTTATTTATTGCAAGAGTTAGAATGAGACTTAGTTCTATTACTATCCCTATTGTTGAAAAAAACATTGTTCCTGTCAAAGTTGAGAACCTTGGGCTTGTTGGTCTGGCAGAGATTGGTCCACCTCAGTTGTATGAGTGAGTATCACTGCCTGTTCTAAATAACTTGTGGCCATGTTGGCAGACTCTGAAAGTCATTTGCATCTGCTTTTCACTGTGATGAGTATTGTCAAGACACTGATTTATTATCCAGCCTAATGGCTATTTCCAGTGGGATTTGCAGTTTGCTGCCAAAAGTTATGGAATCAATATGTTCCGAAAAAATAAAAGGTTAGATTGAGGCTCAGATATTCATTCAGTTAAAAGCATGACTCTTCAGAATAGAACTGGAAGAGTTTGTGTAATATGGATTGATTCTTGTTTGTATGTACAAGCTTGTAGAAACTGCTGTGTTTGAGGCACCACAATTATGATTAATTTTCTGAAATATTTGTTGTATGTATGTTCATTGTAAAGAAGATTGAGAATAGGTATAATGTTTTTTTTTCTGTTTCTAATAAATCAGAATCAACTTCTTTACTCTAGAAACAATCTTTTCTTTTCTGACTTCCAAATCAGATGCTTCTAAAGCAGAACTTTTAGATGAATAAACAATGACAGGATAAGAATAAACAGGGCTAGGGAGCCTGACTATGTTAAAGCAAAGATTAATACATAAAAGGCACATAAAGGCATTGCTGTTGTTACATTTAAGTCTTATTTTATGTGCATAACACTCTGCTGTACCAGATGGACTTGAAAACTAAATTCTTCAGTGCAAAAAAAACTTGAAGAAGAGGAAAAGTAAAAACATTGCTGTGTGAAATATTATAATATTGATAAATAACAGCATGTCTAGCTATGGTAGTTATTGTTTTTTGCTTCCAAATGAAGATGAATTCAGCTTCTCTTGAATAAAATTTCTTGCAGGCATTTACAAGTGACAGGTAACTCCGTGCTCTTTTTTTTGTCCTGCGCTTTTTTTTCTCCTGCCCTTTCTCAGTGTTGGCTGGGATTTTTGCCTTACAAATAATTACAGCAAACTCAGAGATATACGTAACTGTGTCTTTTTGACTACATTACTTTTTAGAATGGAAATACTGTTTTTCAGTGTCCAAATCTACTTTTTTACAATCTCTTCTGCTTTGATTCCTAATAGGACATTTTTAATCCAATGAGTATTTTGCTGGAGTCAGATTGACTTGTACATTCCTGAGGTTCAAAGCATGAACAGCTTCCCTTACCTGAAAATTAGTAGTGCAATTAATTAATAACAGCAGAATGATTAGTGCTAGTAGTTATCTTAGTGCAGGGCTGGGATATTTCTCCTACAGATTGCTTGCAAAGATTTAAAAAGGGGAAATTTTTTTTCTAGATGCATTTCAGCATCAGCTAATTTGCATCATTTGACAGTGCCATGAGTGAAGAGGTTTGTGAATACAGCACTTCTCAGAGGTGCCAAGAGTCTTCTCCTGGTTTGCTTTAACTCAAGACCTTTCTGTCTTTAAAGGTTTTATTTGGGTGGATAGCAACTGACTGCCACTGAGGGTCTTTTAGGGATTTAGAAAAAGAAATGTTGAACAGAGCAGCACATGTCTACATCTGACAAACTGGTCATTGGGTTACAAGAGCTCTGACCAATGCTTTGGTATTTCCATTTTGTGTGTTATTACTGTGGATCAAGTGAGGGATAAAGAAACACAATTAATTAGGACTCTGACTAGCAGCTTCAGCAGCAGAGCTGCCTGTTAGAGCTATATGAGAATAAAACAAAGCAATAAGCTTTTTAGTATCAACAGTCTGGTAGAAGTAAGATTTCACTGACAGTATATGCAGCTCTTATGGGAAAGTCAACATTTAGCTCTTCATCAAGGAAAGGAATATTCCTTTGCTCTGATGAATTAGGGTGTTTTTCCTAATATGGGAGCTGTACTGGAGATCTTTGACTGCCAGGCTAAGACATGTCTGAACCATAAAGCAGCAGTTGCCAATGTTGAGTGTGGCCAATGGTTGTTCTTTGTAGGATCCTGTCTCTGATAGTGACTAATACCATTTTTTTCGGAGGGAAGTTCGTAGGCAGTTACAGAACACTAAGATGGTAAGGTAATTTTTGTAGCTTACTTGTACCATGAGTGGGAGAATGTTTAAAAAGCTAAATTCTTAGAAGGCTTGAACATATCTCTGAAATCCACTGTAAAATGGACAGGTGTCCCTAAAAGCAGACATTTCCCCAAAGTAGTATCTTTCTTTGGAAGTTACTTCTTACCATGGTTGATGGTTCCAAAGAATCATAGAATACCAGGTTGGAAAGGAACTTCAGGGATCATCTGGTAAAGAACTTGAAATCCACAGAGAGAGCAGGTTAACAGGAATCTCTCTTTTCATGCATTGAAGTGACATGGCCTGGCATTAAGAGGCCACTGTGTCAGCTCAGCCTGCACACAGCATCCAAAAGTGAGGATTCAGCTCCTCAGAGTGATGATGCCTTTGGCTCCCTGCACACAGATGATGGCTGCTCACCAGCTGAACAACCAAGTGGAGGTACCCTGTGTGGCTGTGAGAGCTGGCACATTAAAAACAGCAATTTCCTCAATCACTTTCCTTTTAAAGCATCAAATACTTTTAATATATTAATAGTTAAGCACTGATTGGAGGCAATGATTGAATATCCTGGACAGCTAGAAGCCCCAAGACAAAGAACAAAGAATTGTTTAACTGTACCATTGAGCTCAGTTATTAGGTAAAACTTACTTAAGAACAGTTTAATGTCCTTAAATGTTTCAAATAACCCCACA
>JAOXXN010000265.1:8454229-8470304 GCA_026770055.1 Myrmophylax atrothorax
AAATAACCCCACAGAGTCTGTTTGAAAGGCTAAAGCATCCACTCAGTAGTTTCATACATAAAGCTGAGAACAGACTGGAAGGGTGAATAGCCTAATATACTCAGATGAAGAGGAAAAAGCTGGATTGCACAGATAAGGCAAACTAGTGAGCAAACTGTCATGTAAAGAAAAGCCTTTAGTTTTCTCCTTTGTAGAAGTTGCACAATGTGATACAGATAATTTAAATTTTCCTGAAGATGAATACGATGAACATTTTCAGCAACACTTTTTATGAATATGGAAAAATGGCTATACTTTTATTGCTGCATTCATAAAATATGCATCTGGTGAGTTCCTGTTTTCACAGTGTGAAATATGGATTGGAATTTGTATTTTCTTCATTTATTTTCTAGACTTTTTTTCTTTTATTAAAGTGTTTTAATGTAGTGATTTAGAATGTGAATCCTGTCATGGTTAGTTATGTAATAAGTTGCCTTTAGAAGAAGCATTTGCTTCTTTAGTGCCTCACTGCCACTTCTTTTACGAATTGAGAGTAAAATGCTTGAACTCTCATGAAGGGTGGAGAACTGAGCTATTGAATCCCTGTTTCTTCATAGTATGATGATGCCCCATCTCCCAGAATACATTTTCCAGACTACAAAATTTTCAAAATCCTCAGTAAATGTAAGCCTTGGGACATGGAAAAGAGGTTTCTTTGATGAAACAATGGGGGAAAGTGGTTGTCTTGTCAAATGCTGAAAAGTTTGGATGCATCAGTAGAGCAGTTTACCCCCTGCTCTACTCCTCTCCTGTACTTCTTAGGGCAATATAAGAAACCTACATGTGAGACAAGTACATTAACTGCATTCATTTTCTCACATGAAAAGAAATGGAGCAGGTAAAAACATTAGTTTCATATCAGTGCCAGTAAGATTTGACTAATCTTATTAAAAAACTCCCCATGCACCTGAAATTTAACATAAATGTCTTTATTGAATAATATATTTAGATATCTTTACATATATTGCTTATTAATTTATTAATATATTGATATAGACACCATTTACTGTATTACAGAATAGAACAGTTATATTAAATCAGAAGAAGTGCATACCCAGAATAACATTTATCAGGAAGATTTTGTCATTCCCTTTTTAAAATCTTTTCTTTGAAAGAAATAATCTTGTGAAAAGCTGTGTGGGTTTTTTTAATGTTACAATGCCTGTTTCCATGTGGTGTGTAGTTGGAGCCAAAGTACTAACACAAGTATTCCTGTATCCAGACTACATGGATATATTCATATTGATTTTGAAAATAATTGATGAAATTACCTCAGATATATTACTAATGTAAATTCTACGGAAATGTCAAGGAATTTGTCCATAAAATTTTAATTGGGATAAAAAACTGATGCACATCTGTTCCTACAATGAAGTGGTGGTCACAGATGTATTCTGAAAACCTCTATCGGAAAACCTACAATTTTTTTTTGATTATTCAAATTTTCACATTTCAAAATTAATTTTGAAATTGAAATTTCTAATAGGAGAGTATTGCCATTATTGAAATTTACTAGTGAATCTGCATTTTCTCCTTCTACAGTGTTAGTTTTTTTGATAGCATATGGAACTAAATTGTCTTCTTAAAGGGTCCAGAGTCAAATAATCATAGTACAATAAAACTGGATATTTTGAGAATGAGAGTAAGAAGGAAGTGATTTCCTAAAGTACTGTTTTGGAGGGTACCTTAGAAGGTACATACACACAAAGTGGCAATCTTGCTTTTCTTCAGGCTTTTTACTTAATGTGAATTTTAAAGAAATTGACAGTGTTTATTGAAATACAGATCCTTTTGTTTTCAGTATTAAAAAATTTTTACAGAAAAAGCACCAGGTGGAATGAATAAAATTTCTACTATGAGAAACTGTGATTAGATATTGGGAAAAATAATTTTAAGATGAAGGATGGTCAACACTGGAACAGGCTGCACAGACATATTCTGCAATCTCTATCCTGGAGATAAAACAAAAAACTGGATATAATCCTGAGCCTCCTGATGTAACTTGGAAGTGACCCTGCTTTGAGTGAGCACTGTTATTTTATGATTCCTGAAATCAGTCTGAATTTGACTGAGTGTAATGTGCCTCTCTGCTTGCTAAAAAGATCATTAAAGTAAAACAAGCAAAATATCATCTTCAGAAGAAGTTCTAACTTGTGAAAAGGAGCTGTTATCCAGCATGAGTGAAAAGATGTCAAAATACAGACAGGAGGAAGACAATTAATGTCACTGTTATCACAATAGCCCTTTGCCTTACAGAGTTGAGCACAAGGTAGACTGTAACTTTCTCAGATGGCAATTAAAGACAGGAATGAGGAAGGATAAAGTCTATAGATTCCATTAACAGAGAAGATATGATGTGTTGACAATAAATCAATAGTTATATTAGACCTTAAAAACAACAAAGGAAATGTTCAGACGATGACTCATTTTAGTGAAAGAAAGTGACAAATGGTCTCAGCTTAATGACTAATATCAAACAGTGTTAGAGAAACTAAATTCTGAAGGCTTGGATCAATATTACCTCCTAGACTCACACAGCAGATAATACAGAATCAAAGTTAAACTGGCAGAAGACCCAAATACCACAAAACAGAAAAAAGTCAGGATAGAAAAGTACTGTAATTCTCCTCTAGAGGAATAATCTTAAAAAATTCAAACCAGACCAAAACCTACTCGCCAGAATTCATGTTCTTATACATTCTAGCTTCAAAGTAGGCATCCTTTGTCATCTGACATTCATCCCTTTCAAGAAAAAAAACAAACTAGAGATCTACATATGAGATAAATGAGATGTAAGTTATCCACATGCATTCTTACAGAGTGGTCTAGGATTATGTCTCTATGTTTGTACCTACAATTATTATTGGTACTGGGGGAGATCCAGCTTCAGTTATAGATCTCTAAATGCACTCTACTGAGCCCTTCCACTCACTTTTAGGTGGTCACCTTTGTTCAGTTGAAGTGCCGTCTAGACACCAATGGTTATATTTCTACTAATATTAGAGGAAGATAAATATCTAAATTGAAGTATTTCAACCTGAAGCTACATCTTAGAACCACAGACTGATTGAGGTTAGAAGGGACCTCCGGAGGTCATCTGGTCCAGTCCTTCTGCTCAAACAGGGCTACTGAGAGCCAATCACCATTGCAAAAGGTTAAATACTGCCCTTCTAGTTGAATAGTATCATATTCTGAAAATGCCATCATTTCAAAGCAGCAAAGGACTTGAAGTAGGGAATTATCAGATACAGAGATGCCAGATTAGGAGTGACAAATCTTCCCAGTGATTTTCTGTGGCCATTTACAGCACGTTAAGAAGATGGACTTGTAATGATTTGTAGAAAACACTTGCCCTTAAAACTTAGACAAAGGTTTACTCAGGAGATGAGATAGCCTTGGACTTTTCAACTTGAAAAAAGTGGGACTGAGGTGATTGTACAGGAGGTCATGGTGGAAGGCTGACTGAAATACATAATTTCACAAATGACACAGAGAAGGTGACTTTGAAATTATTTGGTATTGTTTTTAAATATTAAGAACAAGGAAATGCCAAATGAAATTATTGTGTTTGCTTTCTTTGAAACAAGTATTTCTTCACAGAACACAATCAGATTGTAGATTGTTGTTGATGTCAAAATATAAATAGATTAGAAGAGCTATTCTGTCAAAGACTTTAAATACTGTGATGCAGATACAAATTCTAGATCAGGAGGTTCACCCTTCTCAGACACAGGATTCTAGGCAACACCAGGATTTACTCTAACCAGTACAGACCCACATAATTTCCATTTACTAATATTTCTTCATTATTTAGTTATGAATGCAACTAATTTATTTTTAAAAACAGTGCAAGAATCTTATGACAAGGATATTTATAATCAGAAATGAAAAGATGACTGTGAACATAGTAAATCTACTTAGGATTTATCTGGGTAAATAAAGAAGAAAAAGGAATCTGCTTTCCTGATTGGGTGCACGAGTTGGCAGGCAGACTACTGAAAGAGAATAACAGATGTAATTCTTTGTGAATGAGGATTTTTCAAATATGAACTATTTTAATATGGTGTAATTGGTGGAACTCAGTTGTTTGTGCTAAAATGCCACAAAAGTGTTAATTGGAGAATAAAAATGGCTCTAAAGATTTTGAAGGTAAACTTGATGGAAACAGATGTCCATATTTGATGCATGTTTCTCCATTTCAATCTAAATTTACTGTATTCATGTAGCAATTCAGAAAGTATGCCTGTTTTAAAGTACTGGTTATTTTGATGACATAAATCCATTTTTGGTTACTTCTATTGGGAATTTTAAACCTTTTTTCAGAACATTTTCTGTAGAGCTTAGTCAGGCTGAACATTTAGATGAAAGTTGTTTAGTTGTTTCCAAGAACAAAGCTGGAAAACAAGACAGGCCATTTTTGTCTCCATGTTAAAAAGAGTTGAGATTTAATCTTTTAGAACAGAAAGTAGTACTGAAGGGAAAGATGGCATTTGAAATGTGCCTTTTGTTACCCTTCTGTAAATCTAATAGGTGACAAATGCTGAGAGAAGATTTATTATTTTTGATCAATTCTATATGTGCATGCTGGAGTATGTCTTAACTCTTACACCTTATCAGGCCAATACATCAGGCTTCAGTGTTATATTCCCTTGACCTGATTGGGGCTGAGTTATTACCAACTACCAGTATTCTGACCCAGGTTTCTTCATATTTCCCTTGCCTTCCTTGCTTAAATCAACAAACATGAGTGCCAGAAAGGTAAATTTAGTCCAGGCATTGCTTGGTTTTGAGGGGTCCTTTAACATCACTTACTTTGTGTGTGGTGGTGTTTAGGACGCCACAAAAAATTGCAGTTTGTTAATAAATCTGAATGGATTCAAGTTTTTTGTCAGAGTACTTGTTATAACCTTGTTCTTTATAGGTCCTTGTGGTCACAGCATTGATATGAAAAATGCAAACTATTAGTTTATATGAAGTGATAGAATTTTTCATTTGGTTATGGACCTGTTGCTGTTATAAATACAACATTTTATAAAGGATATTTTTAAGCTCATCTGCATTAAAATTTCCTTTCTTTCTTTTCCTGCAGAAACATTGTATTGTATGTCAGACATATACATCCTTCTTTTGTCTTTTCCTGACCTATATTCCAACCTGCAACTGTTTGTACATATATATGCCTGAAAATAAGCTTGCCATTCATCAAATGAAATATAGTTGGAGGTTGCTTCTTCCCTTACATTTCAAGAATGTATGTAATTAATAACTAAGATTTTTAGAACTAACTGAAAAATAATACAAAATATGTTAGTTTTTATATTCCATATATATATATATATATAATATTTATCACTCTGGCATCACTAAAATCCAAATGATGTATAGAAATATCTCCGTAATAATAGAAAGCTTGTTTTATAGACTAAATAAATAATGAAATATATTTTAAATCTGCCACTGCTGCAGAAAATAACATGCTGTTCCTTTTTAAGCAGTCTATTCCACAGTTAGATGTTCAAACTTTCAGTTACTAGTTTGGTTTTACTGAGGTAGATGCTTGTATGAAACCAGAAAAATTTTGATTGAAATTTCTGAAAATTCTGGAGTAAGATTTCTGTTTTCAGAGAACTAGATGACTGAGCAGAAAGAAAATAAATAGTCAGAGACATTTAAAACTAGGTTAATCAAATGCTTTGTCAAGCTAGGGAATGAATTTCAAAATGACACAGTGCAAGAGCACTTAGTACAGTGCTGAGGAAGGGGAATTTAGATGTGAAAGTATGCTTTTCAGGTACTTTTTTCTACCTGACTACCTATATACACATTGTATTTTTCCATAAATATTTAGTTTTTTCAGTTTAAAGAGAACAAATATGCTATTATGGTATTTTCCCAATTTTTTAGTACTTGACATGGAACTCTAAATATTAGTGTGTTTCTAGGACTGTTGATCATAAGCAATGAATATTCTGAGCTGAAGCTCTGCAAATATGATGTCTTTAGAATAATATTGGCTAAATTAACCAACAGTACAGAAAAGAGATCGGAAGGTAGACAAAGTATTGTCTGGGAGTACCTCTAATATTTTTGAACATCTGATGGGCATTAATTTCACATGTCTATTGCTAGTCCAGAATCAACTCACTGAGACCTGTACTGGGAATGCACCAGTGTCACTGCATACTGGATCTCAACTGTCCTAATACTGCTATAACTCTACAGAAATAGATAGATAGACAAATTATTAGCCTTATAAACCACACAAAAAATGCTGTTCCTTTGTCCTTACAGTAAAAATAACTTAATACTCAACTACTCATTATATTACTCATACTTGAGTTCCAAAACTGCACTGTAATTATACTTGTAAACATAAGAATTCTGTAAGAAAAGGGAAAAGACCCAATAACAATTTGCTTTTCTCAGTAAGACAAAGCTTTGTTAAATTTTTCATGACCTTTGAGACCTAGAGCTTTTCAAGTGTGCAGTCAAAGGGGGAAACTTGGAATTCTAAATTAAGCCCAATGAGAAAAGGATGTCAGGGTATAATTTATATAACTGACTTTCTGAGCACTGGACGTGGTACTTAATTACTACTGATTACTCAGGATGGGTTATAGTTCTTATGCCCTAAATTGAGAATTGTGAGTGTTTGAAAAGTTGGAAACAATGTGTTTTTCTGTAAAAAGAAGCAGATTCTTCAGTGTTGCAGCTCTGCTACAGGCTAAAGTAGGAAGTACTGAAAGCTGTGAAAACTGATGAAAGGGATCTTCAGGCAAGAAGTGGGTTGAGGAGCCAGGCTCTGGTATAAGACTGATATATAGGAATATTTGAAGGCAAGTAATGTGCAGAAGCCACAGCTGGAAGCTTTTTACCAGCTTTGTTGGGTTCTGAATTATTTTTAATTTGCAGTTACTTGGAAGACAGGAATAACACATGGATGCACCTAGCTGGTTGCTTGATCTACTGACTTGTGCAAGAGCAGAAAAAATAAGGCATTTTGAGAATCCAATTCAAGACTATACTACACTAACCTATATTATACTACACTAACACAAGATTATTTTTGCGTATGCATTTGCTATATCTGTAAATGACCCCACCTGGAGTACTGCATCCCGCTCTGGGGCCCCCAGCTTAGGAAGGACATGGATTTAAGTGCAGTGAGTCCAGAGGAAGTCACAAAGATAATCAGAGGGCTGGAGCACCTCCTGGATGAGAAAAGACTGAGGGAATTGGAACTTTTCAGCCTAGAAAAGAAAGAGAAGGCTCCAGAGAGACATTATAGCACCTTCCACTACTTGAAGGGGCTACAAGAGAGCTGGAGAGGGTTTTTTTGCAAGGGCATGGAGTAGCAGCACAAGGGGGAATGGCATTAAACTGAGAGGAGGGTAGGTGTAGATTAGATTTTAGAAAGGAACTCTTTACTGTGAAGGTGGTGAGGCACTGAAACAGGTTGCCCAGAGAAGCTGTGAATGCCCAATCCCTAGAAGTGTTTAAGGGCAGGTTGTATGGGGATGGAGCAACCTGGTCTGGCAGGAGGGTTGGAACTAGATGATCTTTTAAGTTCCTTTCTAATCCAAAGCATTCTATGATTCTATGAAATGTGTTATTAATACCAAAGATTAAACCAGTAAAATATGTAAGCGGGTGAAGTGAGATGACAGGGACGTAACAACAGATGGACCCTGCAAACACTTGTATATAATGTTTGCAATGTTTTCTTTATCCCATTGCTTTGTTTGTGGGAAGAGCAAGCTAGATGAAGAACATCTTTGTTTTCGGACAAAAGCATCTGAAAGGTAGAAAGGGTGCATTGAATGGAAACAGCAGTGTATCACAGTTAGGAATGGAATAACCTTAATTTTCTTCCTATGTGCAGTGATCTCTTTTGTGAAATGTCCTCACTGGAACTCCAAGAATTTTCAACTTGCTTGAACTGAGACAAAATTTTCATTTAACTTCTGTTTCTTTGACAGATATCTGTTTGCTTAGCCTTTTTTGAGAAATAGTGTAGGGTTACTGGTATTTCTGGTTCATACATTTCTGGTAGTAAATCAAGTAATAAAACAGATGTAAAGTAAATTTGCTTTGGTTTAAAATGCTCTTTTTTACTGAAACATAGTTCTCATAAATAAGTAGGGAGTGAAAAAATGCAGAAATAAACCATATTATCACTAGAAAAAGAAAACCTCACACTTGGCCTTATTAATCCATAACTGGAACCTTTACAGGATATTCCTTTTGATTCAGATCTCTAACAGCCACTGTAGACTGCACTGACTCATGGCACGGATACGTTCATTAACTCCAGCATTGCTTTTCTTTGAGCTGTTAGGCACAGGGAAGCAAAAGCCAATCTGTTTGTTTGCTATTTCATATTCATGTACTTTCTCTTTTCTAATGCCTTGACTGACAGCCTGGGTATATTGTCCAATGCCTTCACATCAAGCCCATGACCTCAATTCACCTATCATTCACTTCCATCATGTCAGCTGAGCCTTTTGTGGATGTCCATTATTCACACACTATATTGTGTTATGATGAATTATCCTCTTGGGAATTTTAGGACATCTTAATCCCAGTATGACAGAATGCTCTGCAATAAATAATTGACAAGTCCCTATGCTAAATGCAAGTACATCAGAGGATGTGGATTTTTGACAGCTTTTACTGAATAAAAAGAAACAAGAGAGCATGCCTTCAGCAGTGTAGAGCAGCTTCCATCTCTCTGTTTCATTGCATGCAGCAGAGGATGGAGATTCATTATGATTTTTATCCTTAGTTGTTTTCCTGATTAACAAAAAATATTTAATTAAAAAAACAATTATGGGGAATTTATTATCATTTAATCTCACATTAAATCTGGCCTCTTTCTCCATCCATGCATGTTAAGAAAAGAGAACTTTGTTTCAGAAAAGCCAGTAGCATTTAAATATGCATTTCCAGTGACAGCCACGTGAATCTGTGTGCTGCCTGCCATTAAAGCAAGGCGAGTTCCTGGTGCTCATCAAGCTGTGCAGGGATGGAGAGTAAAGAAGGTGACGGACTCTTTGCCTTCTTGTACTGACAGCCTCGGACTGGCTGGAATTGCAATGTGTAGGGAGCTGACAACTTGCTGCCAGTTATTTTCTTGTGGAAGGAAATGGAATGAGCAGAGTCAAAGCCTCATTCACTATGTCTGTGCTCTGCCAGGCAGTATTAGAGGGGTGATAAAATGTAGTCTCAGTGATATTTCTACCTTTCACACTTCATTGGAGTTTGGCAGGTATTTTTGCACTTGGTATGGCCCTTAGATGACTTTTGAGATCTGTTCCTTTGGGTCTCTAAGTTATGGGGCTGGCATGTACCCCAGGGGATTTGGCTGCAGCATTTTTCTTCCATTTGTTGTTTCTGGAAAAGAGAATGATGTGCCCTGTGCTTGCTCAAGTTCCAGGAGTCATCCCTCGACAACTGGCAAGCTCAAAGTGAGCACATGCTTAGTCTAGAAAATCACAGAATCTGGAAAAACAAAATAGGTAAAATATCAAAACTGCTTTGAGAATGGATATAACAGGAAAAAGCATTTCCTTTTTTTTTTTTCCCCCTATTTTTCACTTCAGTGTTCCAATGTGTCACCTAGCTGGAGGAAGAAATAAAAGGAATACAGTTAATTGTGTGTTCTGTAGGATGGCTCCTTCATAGCACCCTTAAGTCACTTGGAAGCAAGTGTTATTCCTGCCGGAGTGTATCCTTAAGGTATTATTAGCCACACCTGAAAGAACCAAATCTTTAGACACACATGTTCTTTCTGTGGAAACTGGTGAAGAATGTCTCTTCTCATTTCATATAAACTGGGGTGAATGGAAGTTCATATTTATTTCTGTCCTGCATGCCAGAGGGAGGAAAGCATTGATTTAGCTGTGTTACACTGAAGGGTGTGGAAGCATCCATGTGAGATACATTATATTGCTTAATCGGTGCAAGACACAAAACAGCCTTCAGAGGTAGGTGAGTCTTGTTTTCAGATACATACTTGCCACTTTTTCCTTTTCATTGCTATAATGTCAGTTTGAACCAATGAGAGGATGTGAGGAACTGGTTTTTAACAGCACTGTTGCCCTTTTGGATAAAAGTTTTTCATTCAGAAAAATGGCTGGTTTTAAATTAAAAAACCAACAACAACAAAACAAAACAAACAAACAAAACCACCAAAGAAAACAAAAACTGTTGAAAAAATTCATGAGCCTCTTGCACTATAGTTGAGATTTAATTGTAAATGTGTAAATAGGCTGAAAGTATGGTATATTACTGTATGAAAATAATTATTTTGATATTTACTAATAGTTATAAAGCTCATTACGGACAATCTTTTTGAGTTTATTGAAATTTCAATTCAAAGATCCTAGATACATACACTCACTAAGACAGTCATGTATTTCTGTAAAATACATTAATGGAAGTAAACAGAAGATAAAGCTATTAAAGCTGAATTCTGTAAAGCTGGAGGGTAAGGTTTAATGTAACATTTCACTGTTTCTTGCATGAGATGCATTATCACATTTTAGCTGAGGATGTTGTCAAACCTTGCAGAAGAAGCAAATTCTCATCTTCTGAACTGTCAGACAGTGCTTTAATTAAGATACAAAGCAACTATTTTCTAAATAAATAAATATTGGGTGACTCCTCACATTTGAGATCTAAGGCTTCAATTGACAATATAAAGTAAGGATGTTGCCAGGTTCTCTATGATTTGGCTTTGTAGGTTAGACAATTTCAGGCATCGTTTTTTGTGTGTATGTGTGAGAGAATAGTTTGGGTAATAGATGATAATGGGTTTGTGTCCAGGGTACCTTACTTAATGAGGAAGCTATGTAAGAATAGTGAGACTGGGGATAAAGCATTTTTAATTTCTCTGAAAAAGTAATCCAGTTTTATTTTATCAGAAATTTTGCCTCATTTAAAAAATGTGGCTCATATTTCAAAAAGAGGTTTTCATTAATGGATTTTATGATTGAAAAATTAAAGAGTAGGAATAAAGCTGAATAGTTTTGTAACTGTTTACTGACTTTGCAGAACTCTATATATGTCACTGAGCAAGAATGTGAAAATATGTGTTATAGTAGGCATTTGGAAACAGATGTTTTGAGGGATAAAAACACTACTTTAAAGATTACAGGTAAAAGTAAGAAGAAAAAAAATGAGGATGATATGATTTCAGTCAGACTACCACAAGATCAGAAATCTTGCGGTAATTACTTTAAGTTTGAAATTAGATAATAGAAATTAATTGACTATATTAATTAGATGTTACTGACACTTATTATGTTCTCAGGAATATCTTTACCTGAAAACTGTTGAAGATCAGTAAAAGTTTCAGCTCTTCAGGTATGAATATCCATTTTAAGTTCTAGGCACAAGAGGGAAGTATGCAGTAGTGCAATTCCTGAATTACAGGATGTGATTTTTTATTTCCTCCTACCTGTCTGAGGTGCATGGATCTTCTCATGGAAAGCACTGCTGCATTAAGACACCTTCTTTCTGCTGCCCCTTCCAACCTGCCCTGTGATATCTGCCTTGAGCCAAGTCTGACCTTGGTGCTACCTTGTAAGGTGGCATTTCAGTCTTCAGTGTATAATTGAAAGAGAGTGATTAATAGTCCTGATGGCATTTATTTTAATTTGTAATTCAGAAAAACTGAATACATCATTTAAGTTTCATTAATTTAATTGCATCAACAGAATTGCAAAAAATACAAACCTTTATTGGTAGCATAAAATCAAAGCAACCGAAACCTAAGGGCCTCTTTGTAAGCACTTTTTACTGTGTGGGGGAAAAACCCAACCGTACAAAAACTCATTGTCTCTTCAAAACAAACAAAGAAACAAAAATACAGCTTCAAGACAGAAAGAAATAAAATAAATTAGAAGATGTGTTAAAAAAGAGATGTTTAGAACGTGTGTGGGTTTCAAGTTTTGGCTTTTAATTAGTTGTATGTTTTTTCACATCAAATTATTTAGAGGTTGTTTTATATTTTGTATCAATTTAAATGGAGAAGGAATTAAATAGAGCAGATATAATGAAATTTAAATAACTGAAGAAAATCAATTCAGCACAGTGTGTGCTATTAGCTAAGCTACACTTCAAGATGTGCTCTAATACTGTGTTTGAACATTTATTCCTTAGGGATTCCTATTCTGTTCTGGTATCCAAATGCTTCAGCTGCATAAAAAGTTTGCTTTGTGTTGCTATATGCCAATTCTGTGGTGATTGCTGTGGTGCCTGTGCAGAAATGGGTCCCCAGGCTGGTAATGAGACAGCACATGTGCTGTTGTAATAAATAATAGGTTTCTTTATAGCACATAACAGTTTGGTTAACATACACTAGAAAGGAGTGTTTTTAATATGCATATAAGTACTTACTTGTTTGTAAGGCAATACTAGATTTGATAAAGCTGTTTAAGTACCAAATCTGGGTACTTTGGACAGCTGTTAAGCTCTCAGACCCAGATGTATTAGCATACCTATATTGTCTGAGATAGAAGTGGCCTTGTATACACGTGTACACATATGATTTATTGAGTCTCTGTGACAGACATGAAATCCTTGTATACTGAGGGATGATAGAATTCTAAATGCAGAATATGAAATTACAGTTGACAAGGGAGTAAAACAATGATAGCAGTGCAGATGAGATGTCACTGAAATCTCAATCCACCTTGTCTTTTAGTGTAAGTTTCTAGACGATGTGTATATACCCCTAAAAGACTAGTTCATTATTTTATATGGAAGATCAGTAGAGTCACTCTACTTGAAAATTTGATCTTTTTTCCTGTCCATAAATTGGACTGCTTTGTCTCAGACAAGAAAGAAGGCAGTGTTGCAAGGGGATAATGCAAAGCAATTAATTTTGGTCATAATTATGTAGATAGAGAAGTAGTTCTGTAGGGGATAAATTTCTGGCATCTCCTCTGCCCCAGACTTCCTCAGGTCAGCCTCTTGAAAGATTCATGTTTCAGTGAACAGTGAATCCTGGGCTCATGTCATCTCCTTTAAGGCAGGTAAGAAATGTTTGCATCCCTGGTTAGAACCGTGGAGATTCTACCTAGGCCAAATATTTGGGTGTGTGGTTTGGGTAAGTATTAAATTGTCTGTAGATTCCATAGAGTTCTAATAAATCCTACTGATTTTTGGAAGTTACCTGGATCTCTAGGGTAAGTAGGGCATGACCATCTTGTGCTGCAGCTTCTCAGATTTAACTTTAATCCCCCTCACAGAAAATCTACCCAGAATTTGCACCAGTAAACATACTTAACTTAGGGTTCATGTTAGCATCTGAGCAGTGGTATTTCCATAAATTTAAGACCAAAACAAAGAAAACAACAACAAACAACAGCAAAACCCAAACAAAACTGAATCAGTATAATAAGCTACTACTGACAGCAGATTTCAGTGCAATGCTGTGGATTCCACTTAAAACAAATCCGACAACTTGATTGTTAAAAAATAAGGAAGAACAGTATTTCTATGTCATTGTCAAATATGCTATACCTAGAAACTGCATATTTTAAAAATAAACATTTCAAGTTTTTTTAGGAAACATAACCTCCTATTCCAAACTGGAATGTGTTTTCTTTCTGAGACTTTTGACTAGATTTATGCTAAGATGGGGAGGGTGATGACAATTCACGTATATATTGAAGATTCAATTATTAACCCACTGCAAATGTTCCCCAATGAAAGCATAAATAGTCCTTTGTATGTAAAACCAATTTCATCAGTGTCTATCCAATGCAAATTCCATTCTGGTTGCATACGAAATACATGATATGAATAGCCAGAAGTCCTTCCACTGAAATAAGCTTCATGATTGTGAAACTGTCATATCAGCCAGGTAAAACATTCAGTTTAACAAGGCTTTCATTATATTTAAATGATGTGAAGTAAAATCGTTGTTTGACAATATTCACTATTATGGATTGATTGGAATTATTGATTGGAACTACTAGGAAACCTTCTGCAAACCTTGGCAGGTATTGCCCAAGGTGGGAGGAAAATACATCCTTCCTTTACCCTCTACTTAAAAAAAAACCAAACAAACAAAAACAAAAACCCCTCTACTTAAAAAAAACCAATAATAAACTAGCTTTGCTCATAGTTGAGAAAAGAAATCAGACACAGGTATAACTGTATCTGAGAAACATTGGGGGAAATCATAAGCCATTATGCCTCAAAAGAGGGAAGGGGGGCCTTAAGAAGAAATTTGAATTCAACTTTAAGAGTCCATATTCTCAGATTTCTCATAAAATGTCTCGTTCTTTACATTGCTCAAAGTGTAAAGGCATTCTAAATCCAGGTGTCAGAAGGTTGTTTGGTTTGAGTTTTGTTTTTTGTTTTTTTTTTTATTTTGTTTTGTTTTGTTTTTTCTCAGTCAATATGGCATCAAAAAGTTTACTGTAACTAGAATAAGCAGTTATACCATTTTGCCAACCACAGTTCTAATGACTGCAGTCAGCTCACCTTGGAATACTCCATCACCCTATACACATCTATATATAAACCTATCTGGGCTAAAAACTATGCATAAAATTAATTATGCAAGAAAATAATAAAGGAGAATGACTTACGATTCAGGGAATAAAGAGAGATTACTTTTGAAATATCATGATTTTTTGAAGGTAAGAAAGACACTGAAATCAGAAGGATCAATTCAAGCAGTGTACAAATATTTTTAGATAAGGAGAGGGTTTTTGTTTGTTTGTTTGGGTGGTTGGTTTTTTTTTATTTTGTCCATTTTACTTTTGAAATTTGTACTGACCTTTTTGTCTCTCTCCTTTATGTTTTCTTGAGCACAGGAATTAAAAGCACAGGAATAAAACATGCTCCAATCTAATAATCAGTCAGCTAAACACTTCACCATCTAAAAAACCTCCAAACACCCAACCCTATTCCACTACTTTAAAGAAGGCATCTGACTGATTATACGCTGTGGCCCAAAAAAATGGTGTGTCAAACTATTTATATTGTAAATGTTTGAGGGTTTTTGTTTGTGGGTGGGGTTTTTTTAATTATTTGAGGGTTTGTTTGTTTGTGATCTTGTTTTTGTTTTTATTAGGACATATTTTTACATGAAGAAGCACTTGTAGCAGGATATGTGTACTTTACATATACATTCCAGAAATTGAGCATCTGTTTTATGATGCATTTCTAACTTTATTATGTAAATACAATACAAGGATGTTTTCTACAAAGTCAGCGGAACATATGTGGTGTAATTCAGTGCTGCATTCTGCAGTTACTGAGCATACAGTACCTGTAAAACTCCAGCACACAGTGTGTAAGTAAATGTGCTTACCGCAGTAGTTTTACAATGCACAGTACGTCAGTGACTTTGTTTCCAGTTAAACTAATTAAAGCTGTGAACTTATAAAGTTATACTGTGAAGTATAAAACTTCTCAAATCTCAATGTTTCATATGACAAGGAAGTGCCCAGAATATACCAAAAGTTATCTGTTTTCCAGTATTCCTTAAGAATATAGCCCAAACGCAGTTCCATGAAATCCTACAAGAACATCCTGCAGAGTTTGAAAAAGTTCAAAACCTTTAACAATCTGCCAGTCCTTCAAGTTTCAGCTCAGGTCTCTTAATTTAAGGCTCAGATTAATTTTTGAAAATCATCTGTGCTACCTAATGTGCCAGTTTAACAGGACTGTGGAAGACATTCTTCCCCGTGGGCAGGATCTATGAGTTTTTAAGTGCATCTGGGATGTACTGCACTCAACTGCAACTTGCTGTTAGCTACATCAAAGGTCCAATCTGACAAGATACTGCCAGATTTTGCTTTAAGACATTCTGTGACATTCTTGACATGTGTGTTTAGTTTATCTTTTTTTTATAATTATGTCTTAGCTTTGATGCCTCCAGACCCCGTTTCCCTGTGAACAGAGACACACTGAAGACAAGTTAATGGAGAAAGATACAGGGTTTTATTATTGGGAGCTTCCCAGATCAAACCCAAGGGGGTTTGACCCCGAGATCAGGAAGTTTGCAGGTTTT
>JAOXXN010000265.1:8478221-8488714 GCA_026770055.1 Myrmophylax atrothorax
AGATGAAAATGCAATCCTTCAGAATTTGTTAGTCTGTATTAAACCTTTAGTGAAATAAGCTGTATCAGTTTTCCAGTGGCACTTCAGACGCCTTACCAGAGTCTTACAAAATCTCTTCCTCATCTTATAATTCATATGCAATTCAGAATCAACTATGGAAGAACAAAATTTGTATTTGAGATACCTTTATGAAAACTATGTCTGAAACCACTTTTACACATACTCCTTGTGGCTTTTACACTGTTCATGCAAGAACAGAATTGAATATTTGTATAATATTTTAAAATCAGGATTTGAAGTTTAGTGTGTGTTCTACATTGTTCTGTTTAAGCTTGATATTGATATGTTCTCCCTGTGTATTTATTTTCTTAAAATGACCTAAAAAAATCCATGGATTTGGTGTTTTAGAAAGCTTTTGAGGCTACTGATACCAAATAAATCTACGCTTACTTATTTTTAATAGCCTAATATATCAAGAAATAGGTGAACAGTATTTTCAAATAAAAATACTTTAAGAAGAGTGTGAAGCACAAAAAAAACCCATAAAGTTTTATTTTATTGTACTGAATATAATTGTAATTGTGCCATTTGCTGACAGAATCCTGTGCTGGCTAGGAGGAGATAAAAATATGACATATACAAAAAAAAAATGAAGGCTGGAAGATGAATAGGCCTTCTAGGGGGTTGATCTTTACAGATCAGATAAAGATTCTTCAGGTCTCTGTCTTGCAGTCTGTGCTGCATAAAGGCTGCCTTTCAGAGACAGTAACGTGCACTTGGAAACAGGGGACAAGACCTTCATAAATGGACAATTTGAGATTGATCACGGCTGGGTTTTGGGTCTCTTTTTTAGTTGTTTTCCTTTTATTTTTGTGTGTGTAATCTTTTGTAATCCCTTTAAAAGTTAAAGGTTGATAGGCTGGTGGAGTGAATAACAATTACATCTTATCTATGTTTCCAGTAGCTGCTTTCCTTTAAAGGTAACTGTTCTCTTTAAAAGATTTGGGGAAATGTAGTGGAAGGTAACTGTTGACTCCTTTCAAGGAGGAGGTTTTCCAAGGGATTTTTTTTTTTTTTATTGATGAGTATTCTGAAATTTCCTGAAAATAATACACCCTGCACACTGTTTAGAAAATAGAGAGCAGTTCTCATTGATCTAAAAAAAAAAAAACAACAAACAAAACAAAACAAAAAGAAGCAATTGTTTAATCTAGGAAAAATTATTAAACAAATGCTTGTTTAATCACAGTGTTTTCAAGCACATTAAATTTGACATCAGCTACTGTGTGAATCACACTGGCTAAATCTGGAGTCAGCTCTTTTGATCCCTTACTTAGAAGCACCATCTCACATCTGTCAGGCATGCTCCAAAAGCACATGAATAGATGCTACAACATTCTGTTAGCCTTTGCAGCCCTCTTTTCCTGGTCATGATTTCTCAATTTATCTACTACTTCATCGTAAATTCACTACCATAGTCTGAGATTTCGTGTTCTCCAGCACACTGTACAAAGTAGGGTACTTTAAATATATTGAAGTAAGATAGAATGATTTTGTTACATGTTGGTTTTGTTCCCTCTTCCCTTTTTAGTGTTGTTTTGTTTTTCATGCTCTGTATCCAAAAAGATGGTGTTAAATAGAGCTTTCCTCGAGGCATGAAAACATCTCACAAGCTTTCATCTTCACAAAACGCAATACAGAGGCATGGAGGAAGAAATGATTAAAAGCTAATGTGCAGGTGTATTGGTTTTCAGGTTTATTTTAAGCCATTTCTGCTCATTACACATAAAAATTTGAATCTCAGTATTAATATTTGCTGGAGAAACCTGTAGGGAATTGCAGTGGGTCATGGTATTAAAGAAGCTGTTGCTGTATAAACCCTCATTGTGATGAGAGGGAGAATGGGAAGCTCCAGGTGTTAGCCGGCTGTTGTGCTGCTTCTCTGTTGATGTTCTCCAGAGACTCTTCCATCAAAATAGGGAAGGCCAGACCTGACATTTGCATACCTCAAAAGGAAGCAGATATGATTCTTTGAGAGATGAAAAATTAGTCCCCCCTTGTGTCACAATAAAGGGCACAAGTAACTTGAGTTTGCTTAAGCGTCTGGCTAGTTTTGACCCCAGAGTCTTGATGATTCGTAACAAAGCTCTCCCTGTGGAAGGGTGAATGTATCCATTATGAGACTCCATGTTGCTGTAGTAGCAATATTCTCCCTGCATAGAAAAGAAAATCTGAAAGCACCTTTGCTTTGTTTTGCATATCTATATCTATCTGTATCTATTTAAATTTTAAGCTCATCTTTCCTAAAAATCCTGGCATTACACAGGCTAGAGTGATACTAGGTTTTGCATGTGCAGACTTCTTATCAGCAATGAATTTATTTTAAAACACATATTTTTTGAAAATTAAGTCCTTGCCTGATCTATGTCCTTGTGATAGCCTGCACATAAGTGTTGCTAAGGTATGTTCTGTTGCAGATGAGGTGGGTAATCAGATTACTGCAGTAGACTGGTCTCTGGGACATGATTCTGTATGGTTTTTCCATGTGCAAGTGAAAGTACAATATTTATCCCCATTCTGACAGATCAGACGTCTTACTTTTGTGATCACTCAAAGATTTATTATAGTCCTGGCCAACAGCCACAAGCCTAACTACTAATAATTGGTGTAGCATCTATAGGAATAGTTGATGGAAAGGTGAAGTCTTTCAGGGAAAACAATGTTGGTTTGATATCAAGTTGGCTAGACTTTAATTCTCTTTCGGATACAGGGTACTAGGAAGTACCTTCTAAATATAAATTTCAGCTAAACTGTGTATTGCAGCTAAAATTCTGAAAAAAATTGATCTAATAACTAGAGAAAAAAAAAGATTATTAGGCAGTAAAGCAAATGAAGAAATCAAAAAGGTGTCTCAGCCCTTGCTGGAGCCTGTATGCATGGACCTGGCTTGTGGTCATGTATACTTCCAAGTGAGATGTTGGGTTTGGGTTTTTAGAAGTCAAGAAACAGCTGTTCTCTCATTGTTTGTTTCTAAACAGGTTGTTTGTACTTTTGTATGAGCTTGAGTGCCTTTAACAGAGCTCTGTACATATGCCCCAAATGACAGCTCCTCATTTGGAAAGCTCTTTTAAGACACTAAGGGCTCTAGATATTGCATGTAGTGTTATTTTAGCAGCTTGCTTAGGCAGTTCTAACTTAAACCTTACTGAAAAATTCTTAGGACTAAGAATACAGTATCTCTTTTGTGAGGGATATTCTTTTGCTTCCTCTTGCATCTGGGACAACAAAACCAACCCCAAACAATGTGGTGTTGTGTTTTGTTTTGTTTTGCTTTAAGCATTTTCACTTGATAGTGCAGATTAGCTGATGAATCTACCAGTGGAGCTGAGGAATTTCAAGCGTGGCTGCAGTTCTTTCCATGCTAAATTCCTGCCAATGCTAATGATCAGTATATATTTCTCTTCATAATCCTTCTATCAGTTTGTGCATTTGGGTTTTACTGTCTTTTTTGATTCTCTAAGTACCTTAAGGCAATGAAGACCAGTGTGAGGGAAGTTTGATGACAGTGTTAACTGCAGCTATTTACACATGTTGTGTTAAATTTTGCTTTGTTACAATCTGGTGAAACATGACTTAAACAGCTTGAACTCATCAGAGTATATACAAATTTAGATGTGAGACTGGCTAGATTGAGTGAATAAATTAGATGGACACAGTTGTTCTAGTATATTACCAAAAAACTGGTAATACTGTATATGTTTGTCCAGTGCAAAAGTTGGAGTCTGCTTTTTCCCAGTGTAATTAATGAAATTATTTCATAGTTTTTCTTTCATTAATGTGGTACTTGGTTACCGTGGAGGTACTTCCAGTGGGCAATGCCTGTAAAGTGTTGGTAACTTTCTGTTGGCTGAGAATGATTTCAATTGCCAATAAAATAATTGAGTGGGGCCACATTTTGTCAGCAGAGCACACAGATTTGTTGGGGTTTTTCTGTGTTTATAGAAACCTGAAAAAAGGAAAAGATCCAAAGTTCTGCTTTGTGAAATATATCATCCTGGTGATTGTTAGAGGGGGAGAGGGACTGCCGTCAGGGGATCAGGTAATGCAGCAGTTGCAACCTGGAATGGGTCTGAGGTGACACTGTGACAGCACCATCTCTCTGATTCCAGGTTACATGAACTTTCTGGTCGTATTTCTTTTGGTTCATAGCAACAACTGACAAGGTGACTCAACTGAAAATGTGACTTATAGCACCAGTTCATTTTGTGTAGGAATTGGTCTGAAAATTAAAAGGATCATCAAACTTTTTGTGCACATATTGTTACATAGTTAAGTGTTTGCATCCCTGCTTATCTGGTGGATATAATGAAGTTATATTTGTTAGAAAGGGACCAAGACTGCCTAAAAATAGTTGCTGAAATTTTTATTGGGCTATAAAATAATTTAGTTCTAAAAGTAAGTCACTTAACAATTAGGACATGGCTGAGTCCACATGAACTACATTCACATCAGGTAGCTACTTCTTCAGAGTGAGGTCTTGCTTTCGGGATGAGTGTTTGCCTCAAGGGCTGCTGGCATGCCGGATGATGTGTGCAGCTCAGCTGGAGAACACACATTACCTTGGTGACTTCTGTATGCACAGTTATAATAAACTTCTCATAAGCATGTCCTAATAGCTTTTTTTTCTTCAGACTTGAATATTTGTGTGAGGTGGATCATGTCATCCAACCCAACAGATGTGTCTGTACAAGAGATTGATTTGAAACAGCATCATCTGATCATTTGTGTGCACTGTGCTTTGCCTTCTGTGGGGCTAAGTGGACAGACTGGGTTTCATTCTTATTAATATAAATGGGAAAAATGCCCTCTGGGAACATGCCTGTTATTCTCCAGCTGCTAATTCAATCCATGACACCAGACTCCAGCTAGTCAAAATTACTGAGTTTTCTGTCCCCTAATAATCACAGAGCTGTCAGTAGTTCCTATAATTAAAGCTAAGGGATATAATGGAGAAATAAATGCCCAATCGGCAGTGTTTTAAGATTCTAATAAATACTGTTAATTGGATGGTAGATTAAGTTAATACATACAAGGCAAGGTGGTATGTGTAAGGAGAAAGTATTTTCAGCAGGATATTGGTGGATTTTGAACTTAACTAGAACTTCTGAAATAATATTGGAGTAAGGGTTAAGTTGTCTAATTCTTGATTACAGTACTTCAATAAGCAAATAATATAGAAAATGGCATGCCTAAAATGAGATGCTGTACCTTTATTTAAATATACACAATTTTCAAGTAAGTGCAAAAAAGCATAAATATATATAATTTATATAGAGAAAACAAATATAGGAAAAAATAAAAAAAGAAAGACTTTACCATGTGATGAATAATCAGTAAGTCTAAAATGTATGTCCTTTCTCTCTTTGGTCTTCAGCGCCTTGCTAAAGAAGCTGAGAAGTACCAAGCATCACATCAGTGGAGGGATGAGTTTGGGGTAAGTTTCAGTTTTTCTCCTTTTAAACTTCATGGATTTTTCCTCTCTGAAATGTTAACTCTATTCTTGCAAATATCATTTATATATCCACTACAGATGAGTCATTGACTATGAATGGGCATTTTATTTAATTCTGTAAACAGAGTCTCAGTCAGGATGTCTAGAGAATAAAGTGAACTTTTCCCTTCAGAAGCTCATAGAGAGCTTCACAGACCAGGGATGTAGCTCTGAGTTGTGCACAAGACATCTGTTTGTTTTGACACACAAGGAATTATTAAAGAGAAGAATTCTGAGTGACGGTTGCTATCAGTTAAAAGTGCACTACACTAAGCACTGAAACAGAATCATAGAAAAGATTATTAAAAGTTGTCTTTGGCTTATATGGAGGGGGAAAAAAGGCAGGACAACGTTGAATACAGGATGAGGTTATCTACATGACTTGGGAGTCATAGATTAGTTTTTAGAATCCCTTTTTGTACTTTAATCACTGCATCGCATCTCTGCAATGTTCTCATACTGCTGAAAGAGGCCCTAACCTGGTCAAATATTAAATTAACATCTTTAGTCATTTCAGACTTTTCTGAAAAACAAGTGACATGATTGTAAAGTGTATAACATGATTTTTTATTACAAATCAAGCTAAATTAATATTGTAGTGCATGATTATAAGCCTCTTAATTTTTGGCTGTGATCCCCTGCTAAGCGTCAAAGTTATTTATGATGCATTTATTACCTGTTCTTTCAGAAAAAAAAAAAAAAAAGCAGATGGTGCTTTTATGTGGTGTTGCTACAAACCTAAACTGTGTTTGCAGATCCACTAGAATCATAGTGGCACACAGTTAAATACACAATGGGTCATTTGGGGTCAGCTCTGCACCCCCAGCCTCCTCACTCATGGGACAGTGTGAAAGGCCTTGGCGGTGCAAAGGAGTTGCTCAGCAATAACAAAAACTTGCCCAAATTATCCACACTGTTTCCAGCACAAATCCAAAATATAGCCCACTATGAAGGAAATTATTTCTACCCTAGACAAAGGCAGCACAAATGCCCATTCTAATCCAGTGTTACTCAAGCACTTGGAGATCTGAAAACAGACCAAAAAAACCCTTAAGGTCACACCATATAAGTCAGATAGGAGTGACTGGCTTTAGGAGTTCAGAGAGGATCTGGACACAGCTTGAATGGTTTTAAGTGTGTTCTCTGCACAGGCACAGCTTCTAATACATGGTTAAACACAGAATGCGTATTCTATAGAGATTCTATAATGAGAATGCTACAGTGACCTTTTCTGCTAATCTCTCTCTCTCGTGAATAGAAAACACAACCTGCAGGTTTTATGCACTCAATGCAGAACTGCGTGAATACAGTCAGAATTTCTTTCTAATGATTTTACTTCTGTGTACATTCTGGCATCACAGCAACAACAGTGGCTCAGATTTTGGTTTTCTTTTCACCCCTTACTTGCAGTAGAAGTCAGTCACTCCAGAGCGACTTCAGATTTTATCATCATTCATTGCCAAGGAGAGATCTCAAAATCATTTTGAAATGTGATTTTATATTAATTTGTGGCTCAGGAAAAGACTATGGTCAGTATTGAAAAAACAAATGTGGTTGGATTTATAATAAAGTAACTGCAAATTGAGCTTGTGTTTCACTGTTTTGAATTTGGTTGAGAACAGTGTGCACCATATAATAACCTTGACATTAGGTTATGCAATTAAATTTCAAATAAATGTATTAAGCCTCTTATAATTTAATTTGTTCCATTTTTGCCAGAAGTAATCTTTCTTCTCTTCTGGCCTACTTTTTAGAAAATGCCTGCTCAAATTAGTTTGCACACAGATCTTTCTGATAAACTTAATTTTCACTGGAAGACTCATTCACCTAATGGCTGTGACGGAAAACAGAAGATAGACTGTAAAACTTTCTGCAGTTAAGGGTTCTTAAAGTACTTCTGATAGCATTATGAATGGTCTACATCATGCTGTATGAGGTTCATTTCTCATCCAGGATTTGGTTTTGGGTAATGAAAGCCCTTCCAGCAGCATTGCACATGAGTCATTGTAGAAAGAAACTCACAGGACAAGCTATTTCTGCTTCTAATGATCTTGTGATCAGCAATGTCCTTGACAATCAGATTGCAGCCAAATAATAGGCTATTAGGTTTTAAGGAGAAAATATCACAAACATTCCTTCTGGAGAAATATTTGGGCAGACTTGAGTGGAACATATGCAAAAAAAGGAAGGGCAAACAAGACTGACCATAAGACCTGTCTGTACAGAGCTACAAGGGATGTGTCAATCAAAAGATTGCCAGAGTGCCTGTTCTAACACCTTATTCTAATTGTGTTTATTGCACTGTTCTCAGCAAAAGAAGCATATAAGCATTAAGGATTTTATTTTCAGGTTAATGTCACAGTATAATAAAAATTCAGCATCCTCAGATACAGTCTTTTGAAATTAGCTAGTAATGGGATAAAAACCTTTGAAGATCCAGATTTGATCCCACAGCCTCTTTTTTGCTATTCCAACACTTCATTCCCCAGTCTGTACATAGATGCCATCAGCAAGGCCACCAAGTTTGCCAGGGACAGTTCACCCTCAGAGAAGCCATGGCTGTCACCAATCACCTTCCCGTCCTCCTTGTGCCTTAGCACAGTTTGCAGGATGATCTGCTGCATGACTTTGACAGGATCAATAGGCAAAGGAATCTTTACCAAAATTTGATTTTGGTTTTCTCTGAAATACTCTGTCCATGTTTACCAAAACCAAAACCAACTGTGAATGTAGAAATCTCAGACTGAAATTAGTTTGAACCTGGGAAGCTGTAACCCAGCAAATTACTGAACAGTCAATATCTGGTGTCAGCTGAAGTATTTTCATATTCCTTTCCTTCTATCACCTTGCATAGCTTTCTAAATATATTTTCATGGGGCCTATCTATATTATTGTAGTTAATAAATGAACTCTTTTAAGAACAAAAATGAAAATCTAAAATGAGTCCAGAATGTGGGTCTTACTTATTTACCATTAGTTTTTAGCTAAGTCACAGAAATAAAGTTCATAATGGCAATTGGTATTTTGCACTGATAATTAAACATGAAAATAATTTTGGCAATTACTAATTAATTTACTAAAGGCACAAAATTGTTCAAAGTAATAATAATTAAGAATAATAATTAAATTTCTCATGTCTTCCAAGTAAAAAAGGAAAAATAAGTAATACTGGATTGTAGCATGTTGTTTCCTGATTAAGCACAAAGTTGGTTAAAATATCTGTTGATTAAAATAGTCATTTTACATCTATGACCCTAAAATAATACTTACCTGTTAAAAAACTGTTAGATCTTTAGAGAATGTTTGTGAAGTTTATGAAGGCAAATCAAGAATGCTTAGCTTCAGACAAATAAAGGAATGCCGTTCTTTATTTCCTGTTCCACTAGTATCGCCCAATTCCCCAGCTGCATGTACAGCTGGAGGAGTTAAGCCTACTTGAATGTTTTTAGATTAAAGCAGTTACAACTCAGGGGTACAAACCAATATATCTAAATAAATCAGTCTTGTCATTCTGAAATTTCATGTACACTACACAGTGAAAGAGGGGATGGGTTCGACACTTGTTATGGTCCAATTATTTTTCTGGCATAAAGATGCATGAAAAAAATGTACATGAACTGGAAGGAGGAAGGGAGAATTCTTTATGAAGTAATTGCTGTTATTCCCCAAATGGGTCTTCTACAATTACATTTGATACCACATTTGATTGCCTTGCAATGGTTGGTTAACTAAAGCAATTTTGTTTCCAATTGAGTTGGAATATTAATTGTACTTACACATGTATAAACATAAGGGATATCTCGTTGATATTTTAACAAGGGGAGTCTGTATGGATTGCCTTTTAATATCCACTTATTTATATGAAGACTCAGACTTTTAAGAATTAATTATCACATAAAAATGCCACACGAAAATTCTTTCAGTATGGCTTACTTTTAACTAGTAGTGTCATTTTATATTCTTCTATCTAAATGATGATTTTCTCTGTCCTGTTATTTCTGAGACAGAATTTGCTCTGATGATAATCTGTAGGCTGGTGTTTGTGTACCAACTGGGCCTAAAAGTAATGACAGAAGGTCATGGGAACATTACTTTGGAGTGACGGGGTTTTTTCCTGGTAGAAATGTTGGCTGCATGAAACTGTAGTAAAAAGTTGCTCAGCAATGAAATGGAAGATGAAAAAGATAACTGAGATAAAACAAGTCTTCTGTCACAAGAGTTGATCCAAGCAATGACCTGCTAGAGCAGAGCAGTACTAGGTGTCTCTGTTGTATCTTGAAGATTGAAGATTTTCAGAACTGTCTATTGTGGGTGCTACAATAATGATAAAATGTTGCCTCTTAAAAGCCTCGACTGCAAAACAAACAAACAAAGCACCAAACTTTCAGCTTTCACACTGTTTCATTATAAAGAGGCAGTTTGCTAAACATGTTTTGTCTTTTGAAAGGGAAAAACTGTGAAGGAAACAAACTGGAATCCTTTTTTTTTTTTCCTCAGCTCATAAGAGAGAGGATACAGTTCTCCCTTGGCTTGTACCTCTGATACTCTTCTTGTGTGCAAAGATCATCTTCTGAGAAATGAAACTGTTTAGATTTGGTACCAGATCCTAGGGTACAGGGAACTGGTCCTCACAGGCATAAAGTAGGTGTGGAATCCTTTCCTAGCAAGTCATAGTTTCTTTATAGTTTTGTGGAAGTTTTAATAACAGTAAACACAGACAAAGTGTCAAAACTGTCTGTATCTACACACAATGCTCCGATTCAAAACTCAGTGTAATAAATCTTTCATGGATTTTGATTCATTTTGGATTATGCCTCACACTTCTAAAGCCTCTGTCACTTAAAAAAATCCCCCCAAAGAGTTGATTTAAATTGACAGATTTAAATAGACAGATGGTCAGGGGTTTAGGGTGGATAGTATTTTATTCTCTGAAGGGCTGTGT
>JAOXXN010000265.1:8491786-8505566 GCA_026770055.1 Myrmophylax atrothorax
TGTGTGTGTGTGTGTGTGTGTGTGTGTGTGTGTGTGTCTGTGTGTGTCTGTGTGTGTGTGTGTCTGTGTCTGTGTCTGTGTGTGTCTGTGTCTGTGTGTCTGTGTGTGTCTGTGTATGTGCCTTTCTGCTCAAAGTTTCTGAAGTTGTGAGAAGGAAGTAGTGCAGCTTAGAAAATAGTATTTTCAAGGCATAAAATTAGGGAGTTAGCATGCTTCAGGTCAACATTAATTACATCAGGGCATGTAAAAAGCAAGACAGCATATCAGCTGGTATAGACCTGCCTGCACAGTTGGTTGGGAATGCTTTCTGGTGCATAGTATGCCACAGAATGTGTTAGGACATTGCTGAGTTGTCTTGGGGATAGCTGTAACAAGCACAATATGGTTTAATAGCAGACTGTGTTCAGGATTGATCTGTGTTTTATTTTGAAACACAGACATCATTCTCTCTCTGAGAATAAAGCATGCTTTATCCTAAAGTACTGTGGTTACACATGAGTAAACATACACATATATATGCACATATCAACTCTGTAAATTTTCCTCTGTGTATATACTTATAAATGTACTTATATATGTATCTACATGCATATATGCACTAAAAGATGTGTGTGTATTTATATCTAAAAACAGGTACACACTTCTAGGTGAGTCTCGTGTTTTGCAGGTCTGCAAGCTAGTATGTTCAGATACTTTGAGAACACAAGGAATTAAACTATTATGTGCCTGTATTTTTGAAATTTTATCATTGTCATGTTTTAAAACCCAGGAATATTTCATATTCAGTATGAACAGCATCTTTGGGGCATACTGGAGGAAAGAAGCCCTGGACCTTGGGCTCAGTTTGCACAATCAGCTGATGCTTACTCTGCTGGAATCCATGGTTTGCTTATGCCTGTTTCTTTCAATTCACTGTGTCCAAATAATGCAAAGACTGTGCTGGTCTAATCAGGACAGAGGGGTTTAGCACAATGCTGATAAAGTGTCTTAGATCATGGACCAAGTGTTTAGAGCTATTTCTAATAAAATACCTAATGAAATAATTTCGGAGGACTTTCCCAGGCAAAGAGCTCAGATAGGATGTTTTCTGCTCATAGTTATCAGTCCATCATGTTGAGTAAACCTCCTATGTAAAACCAGAAGAAAACAATCTTTGGCAAGGTGGATAGCAAAGTTTTTAACCTGAACTGTGTAAAAAGGAGAAGGGGGAAGGGAAGGAGGGAAAAGAGGCCCAGGAAATATTATCTGTTGCCAAAGAGGTCATTGATGGGAAAGGTTTGTGAATGACTGCTTTGCTGCTGTTGTTTCCTGCCTTTTCCCCCAGTTTTCACTCCTATGTCTTTTGATGTTGAACATGGCACTGTCCTTGACAAGATGCCTAACCTTTTTTTGCAGCATTCCTTCTTTCCTCTTTGGCCTAAGTTTCCCATCTTCCATTACCCCATCGTAAATACTTGTAGTTCTTTCCCCTTGTGCTTTCTGAAATGTCAGTTCATGCTTCTGTAATACTGCGTAATGGTGCTGTTCAAAGCTGAGCTGAAATAGTGTCAAGTAACACAGCATGAATTTTGGGGAACAGTGATCCATTTCTTCAAATTCAAATCAGTTTAATATATACTTTGCAATTTACTTCATACTCTCTTCTTCACTAAGATCTTCCAGTGTTAAGCTCTTTTTTCAGTAACCTTCTTGGTTAGGTTTGCAGGAGCTTTTCTGACTGTCTGTCTTTTTTAACAAGTACCTGCCTTCATTTCACTCTTTTTCTACAACAGATAGTTATTTCCCTTGTTTCAAATTTCTCACATTGGCTCTTTCTTCACATCTTCACACATCTGTGATATATCTATCTACACACTCTGAATTTTAAGAAAGAGATGAATTTCAAAGAAGTGCTCATTGGTACAAGAATTTGAAAGTGAATTGTACAAGGTGTATTGATCCAAGCCTACATGTGTTACCAAGGTGGTGATACTTAACTTACTTCAGTCCTTTGAGGCAGAGAATAGTTACTTTAAGTATTGTCAACATTTTTATTCTCATTCTGCTGCAAAGTTGTTTCCCTGTCACCTAATACTAATCTTCTGTTATCTCAGACAATACGGTATGAGTGGTGGCTGAACTTTGGGTGAAAGGATTGTAAGCAAAGACAAGTACTGTTATTTACTTAAAATTTGTATGAAGCTCAGAAAAGATTTTGGAAAAGTGGTTGCAGCAAGGTTAGGAAAAGCTGTGAGGAACAGGAAATGTAGACATGCAAGCAGTGGCTGGGGCAGGCAGCAGTGAGGGCCAGCTGCTCTCAAAGCTGGGTGGCTGTAGCTGGAGGGGACCAATGGGGGCAGTTTTGTGGGGCTGAGCAGGGCAGGCAGAGCTGGATGCTGCTAACAGCCTGCATGGATGGTTCCAGGTGATAGATGGATGGATGCATGGTGAATAAAGAGCCAAATCTAGGCTCCATCTGATGTTGCCATTAGAAGGAAAAGGGGGCAGGGCCAGGGAAAGAGGTGAGCTGCTACCGAGCTACGGTGTATGTCCAAGGAAGGGATCTGTTGGAGGGCAGAGGTCCATCTAGGATATGGGACAGGGACAGGATGAGAGACAGCCTTTCCTAACCTTTCACTGAGGGAGTAGGGCACTGAGGGAGCCAAGCTGAGCTGAAGCAGGTCCTGGGCCTGTGAGCAGGGAGGGAAATGCTATGGAATGTGGTTCTGTGCTGGACAGGCTCTTAAGGACCTGCAGGGTATAGGGAGGTGCTTGTCCATCAGTAGATGTTAGCAGATACTGGGTCCTGACTGGTCTTACCATTGCAGGATGTATATAGAGTATAATGATTTACCATCTCTATTTTACTTAAAAAAAAAAAAAAAAATCTCAGGTGTGAAAGAAAAAAAAAAAGTCTGTAGTCAGGTTTAAAAACATGTAGTCCTTTTTACACACAATTCCAGGTGAATTGCCAAATAGAACTATGAGATAAGTCATAATGTCTTTTAGCAGCATCAATTTCTAATCTTATTCATTTTTCTTTATATAATACTGCGTTTGAGCAGCTTGGCTTTTATAAGTACTACTTTTGCTATCTATTTCTCAGTTTATAACTGCTGAGAATAATTTACCTAAGTTACGTGAAAATACCAGACAATTAAAGAATTTGTTTTTTGTTTTGCTTGGGGAAGTTTGTTGTGTTATGTTTTTTTTTCTCCTCCTACTGCACTGTTCTGTTTTGTTTAGTACTAAAATATTGGAGTATTTTCCACAAAAACACTGTAAGATGCAGCTAATGTCTCATTTCCTTTAGTTTTGTTTGTTCCCTGTTTTCAAAGAGCATTTATTTTAGTGGTTTTTACCTCTGCTTCGTAGTACTCAGGAAAAGGACAAAACCATGAAGCAACCCCTTTACTATCTCTAGAAAAAGGACAGGACTGGGTGTTGAAAAGAAGGCACATTCTTTCATTGTTTTTTAAAAAAAAAGAAAAAAAAGAAAGAAAAAAACAGCTCCCTGAAATTAAGCAGCTTGTGGTTGTGACAGTGCTAATGCTCTTCCAAGTGCCTTCCCCTGCTGTGAGATCCCAACCAGCTTAGTCAGAAGTTTGGGTGTCTCTGTATTTCTTTGCAGTTTGTGGCATAAGGATCAAATGCCTAATGAGTGAAAACCCCTGCTGTGATCCATGGAAGAAAACGCAAAACACAAATCACTTTTCATTTATTGCAGTTGTTAAGATCCAGAATGAGAATCATAATAGCAAGATGTTGATACAGCTCTTATATCTTAGTGCTCTTCTGCATGACTGCAAGCATACCAGTGCAACATACCAATAATAAAGAAGAAAAGTAATAATGCTTTAATTATATCTGATATGAGCCTTTTGCTTGTAGCGAATCACTGGAAAAATGTTCATCATTTTATGTTAAATAGCGAAATGAATGACATTTTCCAGCTTCTGGCTTGCCTAATGCTACAGAACTGCTTCCGAAATAAGGTGTGCTCATGAAGCCTTGCTTTTATTGTAGTGATTGAGTGCAAGACATGCACAAAATGGATGTCAAAGCTGAATAATTAAATTATGATTACTTCTGCTCTTTATTAATTAGGTGAGCATGGGTTATTTCCTAGAGCCTGGTAGCTGCTGTCTGGAGTTGTTTTTCTTCTAAGACATTAGAGATAGAGAAAAAATAATTTAAATTAAAATCTTAACAAAGATTTCTCTTCCTAAGAGGCCCATTAAAATAATCAAAAGTCAATATGCTGGGAATATTTGTTACATGGGTAAGCCAAAGTCATCTGAAAAGAAGACATGGCCTGACATGTTTTGAACTTTATTACCTTTTGGAAAGGTGCTTTTCACAGTTAGGAGGAAACAGAGAGATTTTTTTCAGGTTTTTTTTTCTAATTTTCATGCTTATTGTGTACAGTAAGTTATAGCAATTGAGGTGGGGTTTTTTATCCTTTCTGTATGTTATAACTGGGAGTTTTGTGGACACGCTTTAAGTGATTGAATAAACTCAGTGAAGGATTGATCCAGGCAGGGAGAGAAATCAGTGCCTCTGAAAAATTTATTGGAGATCAAGAACTTTACAGGTCAGTGTCAGCTGTGTAAGATGTGATCCAAAATTTGGATCAGACTTTCATAGTTTATAAGAGAAAATTCATTTTTCTGATGTTACACAGTATTGCAATAACCTGCAGAAATATCCTAAAATCTTTTTGTATTTTAGTTTTTACATATGGATAAAAGAGGAAAGAGATGTATAAAACTCTCTGCTGCGATCGATAGTTTAATGTTATGTGGTTATTTTTGCTTAGAATTTAGGTGCAGTGACTTTTTATGATATATTCCTTGTGATATATCTTTTTTTTTTTGTAAATTTCTGATTTTGTGGAACTGTTTCAACAATTGGATGTATTCACAAAGCGTACATATTATAATACTTTTGTATTTTTTCAACTCAGATACAGATTGCTATATATTTGATTCAGGAACTTAAAAATATTCTAAAGGGATCAAACCTCAAGTTCAAATGAATTCACTTATTTGGAGCCAAATATACACTGGAAGAATATCAGGGAGGTTTATTTGTTGGGGTTTTTTTGAGGTTTTGTTTGGTTGTTTGTTTTGGTTTAGTTTTCCTCTGTTTGTTTGTTTTTCTTTTTCCTATTTTCCTGTCAAAATGGATGTATTCATAAGCAAAATTTGACTTCATGGTATTTATGATCACAGGATGATTCCTGAACTTCAGAAAATTGATCTAAAGATCAATCCACTCATTTATTTTCAAGTTTAAGAATAATTACCAGCACAAATAGTTCAAAATTTCTGCAATATTCTGCACATACCTACAAGTTCATTTTTTTCCACTAACATTGTTTGTTGTTTTAATGACATTGACTGCTGTGGAGTTCCAAGGAAGAAAGAAGTTAATGAGTTTAAAACACAGTGTGCAACCTTTGAATAAAAGTTTAAAGGAGTTATTCTATTGTAAAAGAAAATGCTTATTTTGTGTCAGTGGATTTCCACTAGCTATAGTACAAGCTTCATTGGATCAATTGTGAATAGATTTGTTAGACATAAGTTGGATATATTTAAATTATTTTCATGCTGTAAGTGTGGAACCAGAAGTGAAGATAACTTTGTTTATAGAATAATAGTTACCATTTTAAGTCCAGAAGCAAAGCAGTCTTTTTAAGAATATGGTCTGCATTTCATATAGTTGATTATAATTACTTAAAATAAAGACGTTATAATCCAGTTACTTATGGCCATTAAGTGTTTAATGCATTACAAAGCCAGAGGGATTATGGCAGTTTAAATTGCTAGTCATGGCTTGTGGAGTTAATTTTTGTGTAGCACGTTCTTTTATACATTTTGTCTTGCTGAGCTATTGTCTGATGAAAACACAAGGGGTAAGAGAATTCTTCGTTGAGAGTCCTCAAGTCTCCTGTCATGATTCAGCAATTTTCCTGATTTTTGTCTCTGCTCAGCACTAACTAGTTTTAGCAGCTTCTGATGGACTCCAAGTGTGGGCTAAATGAATACAAATCTACATGCAAAAAGTGATAAAAATATATATTTTTAAAAATTGATAAAAGTATACTTTTGAAAGTATGCATCTATCCTCAGGTTCCAGGTTTTAGAGTTTGAGGTGATGCAGGTCCAGAGTGATGCCATCTGACTGCCAGACCTCAGTCTACTTCTGGGTTTGGATAAGCCTTGGAATGTACCTTCTTCAGCCACTCATGTATCACTGAGAAGCTAGGCTCTTGAGTTCTTACTCCATTGTAGTGTCATATGCCTGAAATTTGATTCCTTTAAAATATTTTGTAACCACTGATTGCAGCATTGCTAAATATGTTCTTATTTGTTGGCTGTAGTGGATAGAACACAGTGGCAATGTAACAAATGCACACACATATTTTGGAGGAAAAATTCAATTAAAAGTTTGCTCATTGCTTGGTAAAAAATAATTTTCTCAAAAGAGTCTTTGGAGTTGGAGAACTGACATATTTTTTGTATTCAGTTATGATAGTGCAGGAGGTGCATTGTTCCTTGCACCTCCATAAGTATGAATTCAGAACATGAATTTCCTGTGAGTCTAATGTAAAGTCATGTCCAAATTGTTTAACTGTTCTATAGTGGCCCCAGTACTTACAATCTAGATAATATACAATTATTTTAGAAAAGTTTTTAATTTATTATTATTTATTTTATTTTTACGTTCTTTCATCAACTAAAGAAAGTAATGCTGAATAAATTATAATAAACATACTTTGGTGCTTTAATTAAACTGATCAGATAGTGTGATATAAAGGTTAATTAGCTGCTAACAAATTAATTTAATTTTCCCACCTGGAAATCTGCTTTGTAATCGCTTGCAGTTTGCCTTATAAAAGGAAGCCATTCGCAGTTGCTTATACTTTGAGGAAGTCACTGTGATGAGAAGATTAGCAGTTTCCTGAACCTTTTGGAAGAATATATTTACCAAAATTAAAATGGATATAAAATATTTTTGTCTTTCAGTGTTGTCTCTGTCTTCCTTGGTTTTGATTTGGAGGACAAGAGGAGGAATAGAGAGGATGGTTATTTGTATCTCTTTATACATGTATCCAATTCTGTTAAATGGGATAACTCCAGAGAAGTCCCCTTTTGATTTTCTTTCCTGGTCCTTTGTGACATGCAAGTACATAAAGTCCCAGAGTTTTTTGTCATCCTTTGGCAGATGGTAAGAATATCGAAGGAGATTTGGCTGGATTTTTTTCTACAGTCTGTTTGATTGACTTTAGTGTGTTTCATCTTAATATGAAATAAAATGGTTTGAAACAGTCTCTGGAAAAAAAGTTGTCTGCAAAGTTAATGATATTTGCTATGCTGCCTCTCCATCATATTCTTCTTCCAAAAAACCCACGTCCTGAATGTTTAAAATTACAAAACTATAAGTTTTAAAAGTTGGTGGAGATTAAAGCCATTTTAATATTGTTTTCAAGTGGTTGCTGGACTAGACAACCAAGTAATCAGCACTTAAAATAATGAGGGGATAGAAGTGCAAGAGCTCCTTCTCCTGCACCACTGGTTACTACAGATTTGATTTGCATCAGGGATCCTACCAGCGGTTTGAATCCTCAGCTTAAAGAGATTTAAGCTGAATCTTTGTTAATGCTTTAAACATTTTTTCCTCATATAGAGCTGATTTACTGAATATTCCTAATAAAAGGTGAAAATAACTGCCTATCCCAGCCTTTCCCTTGTCTTCCCCTAAATGTGCATAGGATGGAAATAAGCAAATAATGCATAATGTTTCTAAAATTAATTGATGTTTTTTACTTGAGAGAAAATGAAAATAAAACCACACAAACAGACCACAGAGTGCTAGAAAAACAACAGTCTTTCCAATACAATGCCTGTATCTGCTCTCTCATTACAGTCTACAGGGGAAATTCAGTTTTCAAAAAACACAGATTTCTCCATGTGCTCAATTACAGGCAACTTTCCTCACTTTCATCTGCTTAAAAAAAATAAGTTTAAAAACTGTTAGATTTTAATTCCGTCTCAAGCTGGATGCCCTGATCCTTCTTCCCAAGCTATTGTAGACTTGTGGTACTCACCTTACTAACTTAACTTTTCTGTGAAAAAGTGGACAAAACAGTTCTTTGTGGAAATCTGTAATTTATTATGTAAGATGTATAGGTTTGATAAGGGTACTGTTCTGTTCTGTAGCATCTTGGTATTTTTTGTATCAGGGTTTCTGTTGACTGTGAAATGAGCAGTAGAGGAAGGTAAAAAGTTGCATAGTCACTGGGAACAGGTAGACTCAGGTAAGAGAATTGTATATTAACATACACAGTATTTATTAGAAATAGAAATATATTCAGTGACAATTCTGTGCCTAAGAATAAAGTCTTCCATTAGAATTAGTCTTGCTAGGCTTGAAGGGCACTTCCAGCCTGAGAGCTGAGCGTTCCATTGTGTAGGTACATACAAGTTTCCATTAACCAACTGTTGTACCAATATGAAGATGATGCAGTGTTGCAATAGAATTCTGAAAGGCTAAAAGTGTAAAATTGTGCTTTTGGCATCTGTCCCCATATACTCTCACCCTGATGCACTGCATTGTAGCTGTAGTGTAGTACATGGTTAATGTTTGCATATACTCTTACATGGTGGTACTTGTGGTTTCACTTGTAGATCAAAATATCATCCTTGAAGAAAAATTTTCAGTTTGAATAACTGAAATGGCAGTCAGTCTGTGATATAGCCAACTATTACAGAGAATACTATCACGTGGTTTTGCATCTCTAAATTTTCAGTCTCTTATTCATTCCTGCATGCAGTATTTGGTCTTTGGTATTTTGCAGTAAAACAAATGTTTAATTGTTTGCCACATTTGATTTGTTTAGTTGACTGGCTGCAATGAAAATTTGAAGTGAATTAAAAATCCCCAAAGTTAAAACAATTCCTAAGAAATAGACTATCCTTACCAATAGGCAAATTACCGAAGTTCCATTGTTACATTACCAATTATCTGCATATTCAACAAAGAATGCCATTTGATCACAGGCCACTGAGCAATAGGATGTTCTTTTGCAGAAGTTATTTATGGCCTATGTTTTGTTATTTCAGAAGAACAGACAGCTCTGTAGATTTTGATTTTTGTGTTTGATAGGTATTTCTCATCACATTTTGGGCTCTAGTACATTTAACCTCACATATTCAACTACTTTTGCCTGAATTCTGCAGTTAGTACTTGAAATTTTATTTTTTTTAATGAAGTTAGATATCATCCTGGCATCTTGAGTAATCCAATGGCACTTTCTTACAATGATTCTTACAGTGAAAAATATTTGAAAATTGGGGAGTTTTGTTTGACATGGAGGTTTTTTTCCTATTCTTTACATTTGATATAATCAATTCTAGAGATTTGAAGACAGAAGTACTTTTTTAGTGTTTGTTATGCTTCTTTTTGAGGTTGTGTGTTCAACCTTAATACTCTTCGTTACTTCTATTTTTCCTAAGTAAATTTACAGTGTAGCGTAATACGGGCACTGAGGCAAAGGCAAAAAGTCCTACTTACTGTACTCTGTGAAAAATAGCTGGGTTTTCTCCTGAGATTTGAATATGATATAAAAAACTTCTTACTCAGCTTTACTAATTATAATTTGCACAAGACAAATTAAATCAAGCATGGTTAAATTCAGCATGTAATCAGATATTCTCATGGTGAGGAAAGGCACATGAGACAAGATGCCACTGTGAAGGTCATGCCATTGTGAGCCAAGCAATGGGTGGGTTGTGGCAGCAGAATCACAGACTCACGGAATGTGCTGAGTTGGAAAGGACCCACAAGGATCATCCAGTCCAACTCCTGGCCCTACACAGGACCATCCCCAAGAGTCACACCATGTGTCTGAGAGTGTCAACCAAGCACTTCTTGAACTCTGTCAGACTTAGTGACGTGACCACTTCCCTGGGGAGCCTGTTCAGTGCCCAACCATCCTCTGGGTGAAAAACCTGCTGATATCCAACCTAAGCCTTTCCTGACACAACTTCAGGCCGTTTTCTCTGGTCCTGTCACTGGTCACCACAGAGAAAAGATCAATGCCTGCCCCTTCTCATCACAAGGAAGTTGTAACTGCAGTGGGGTCTCCCCTCAGCCTCCTCTTCTTCAGGCTGAAAAGACCAGGTGATCTCAGTTTCTCCTCATACAGCTTCACCTCCAGACTCTTCACCATCCTTGTTGCCCTCCTTTGGACACTCTCGAATACCTTAATATCATTCTTATATCGAGGCATTCAAAACTGCCCACAGTGTCCAAGGTGAGGCTGGCCCAATGCATAGCAGAGCGGGATGATCCCCTCCCTCACCCAGCTAGTGATGCTTTGCCTGGTGCCCCCAGAACAGGCTTGGCCCTCCTGGCTGCCAGGGCACTGCTGACTCATATTGAACTTGCCATTGACCAGAACCCCCATGTCCGCTTCCTGGCACTGCTTTCCAGCATCTCATTCCCCAGTGGAATCTCAGTGGAATCTTGAGAAAAGCCCTTTACACAAGTCTGATGAAAAAGGCTTATCATAAATTATAGTGCAAACCTGGAAGATTTTAATTAGTGTTTGAAATGTAATATTCTTACAAAGCAGTTATTTGATCGAATTATGTTTTGGGGGAAAATACCTAACCCAAGTGACTCATTTGCCCATATTATGGGTAATCTGAAGGCATATTTCTTGATGGGAATGTTATTAAAGTGTTTGATATTTTTAGTGTTTTTATTAAAAATATTTTTAAATATAATTTTTAAGTGCAGTTTAAATATCATGTTTTAAATGCACTAACCCATTTCTTACAGCCCATGTTGCAACACTGTAGTTGCGTGCATATACGATAATTATAATGGAAACTGGTTTACTGTATTGTCTGACATTTTGTTCACTTTAAGACAAGTGATAAATCAATATTTCTGCACATGGAAATGGAATGAAGAAGAATTTATTAGCTACTAATCCCCCTATATTACCTGTGTCATTTCACTTATATAAAATTACAAAGCTACAACAAAAGATTGTAGTAGTTGAAACTCTTTCCTTTTTTTTTTTTCCTATTTGTAGACTTTTATTCCCTAAAGTTATCCTCTTTAGAAAGAGATGTAATTTCTTAAGTGGTAGGCCATATTTAGCGTTCTTTTCTGAAGAGTCTAATTGTGTCTTAAGCTGCATGTCAGACTATACCAGGGATTAAACTAAAACTCTCTGGCTTATTTTTCAGAGGATTTATTAGGATGGATTTAAATCTTAATTACCCCAAAGGTATTAAAGTGGACTTTTTTAAATGCACTTCTTTATCCTAAGGGACACCAGAGAATGTTTTTTAAAATTAAAGGAGGTGTTTTACCAACACTGAATGAAATGGATTTTTAGTATTTGTAGGCATTTACACTAATTTCATTTGGTCTGCTTGTGAAAAGTAAAACAGACCAGTATTATTATTTTTATTGCCACATGCTCAGCAAAAATGGTCTCAGTTCTTTCACTAGCGTGAGTGTCTTTTCCAAATGTATGGAATTACGATTTTAAAGTGTTCTTAAATTTGTATCTGTAATTCTAAGAACTTATTTTTAAACTAAAGCACCAAAATCAGACATATATGTGCAATATGGTTTGTTTTCTTGTTAATTTTGATTTCTAACTCTGCCTCATTACCTGGAAACCAAAAGAATCCTCACTACTTGCAGATTAGCTGCAATATAGAGAAGCTTTTATACATTGCCTCATTTGGGGTGCTTTAGCACCTTTTTGGATAAAATACTTAGAAGTCATGGGAAGTATCTTGTTTTAAAAGAAAATCCAAATAAATATATTGGGCCTTAATTTCAAATTTTAAAACATGCACATAATTATACAGGTTTATATATATTTTTTAACTTTTTTGCAATATAATCTACTAAATTAATTTTAATTTTCCTCCAGTGCTTCACTGAAGTAAATCTTTGAATTATGGAGATCTTTAACAAACACTCTTCTGTTTTCTTTTTTGAGGGAGTTCATTATCTTCTCGTATCTCTGAAATGAATGCAAGTATAACTTTTTTTGCTTTCATGCTTTACCTACAATTGTTTTCAAACTGCTGCTTTAAGGGAAAAGAGGATAATTGTGTTGTCTGTCTAAATGAATACATTGCATACATTGTGTTAATTTCTTTATATATGAAAAGCTTCAGGAAACCAGTTTCTTCTCTTCCCTTTAAAAAAAAAATATAATTTTTTTTAGTTTATGGTAGTTCCTTATAAGGTCTCATAAAGTTCTAGTATTCATTTTAGGCCTTCAATCTCCACACTTTGGTCTCCACGTAATCCTGAGTTTAGTTTTATGCATTTTTTTGGTTGAATTAATAGACTATGTCTGTAAACTTGATCAGTAGATAAACAAAACCCAAGTTTAAGTTAGTGTTGGTGTGGTTTAAAATTTCATCTGTAGATATCCTGAAAAAATATCTATTCTGGTCCTCTTCTTCTATTTGAAGGATCTGTGTGTTTCTTCAAATCTGTAGATACAGAGGCTATAGAGACTAGAAACTTTGGATTTTATATGGTGAAATGTAAGAACTTAATAATAGTATCAAATACGTGGTGTTTTCCATTGGAATTGTTTTATACCCAAACTGCAAAACAAAGAAGTATTGAAATGAAAAACAATATAAAGACAGTGGAACAATCTCACTTGAGCAGGTAGTACTAACAATGGAAGCGTGGAAGAAGATTATTAGGATAGAAAAGAAAATAGTAGTAAGAGTCACAAATAAAGCATTTATGACCTGGTCCTCAATGTAATTTTTATATGCCTTGCCTAATAAACTTGTCAGATACTAAAACTGTTTGCTTTGAAAGGGGAATTAAAAGATGGTGAAATTACCCCTCATCTTTCCAATTGCATAGATTTTATAAACTCTTATACTGGTACTACGATAAAGTTTCTAATTTATGCATATGGTCTCCTAAAGTCACTCTTTCATAAATTTGCTTTAGGACTGTCTTACTAAATCCCTTCATTCATGAACAGAAGAAATAGTGAATATTTATTTCCCATCTCTCTGATATCATTACTGGATAAAGAACAAAAGTAAATATCTACCATATTTACATTGTACCTTAGGCTTGCTGACCAAGTGAGCATTATCACCCTGTGGTGAAAGTGTACAACAGTGAGAAGATTCAAATGCTTTGTGTCAAGAAGTTAAAAAATAACTAAACTACTCACTTGAATACCAGCTACAAAGCAATTTGTTCTTGTCAACTAAAAGTGGCTAAATTATGAAAAATTGTCCTCTAAAGATCTGACTGATCCATGAATCTAATTTGTGAACTGTGCAGCACTCAGTGTGTTGTAGCACTGGGTATCTCATATGTTCTATATTAAGAGTAGTGACATATGTCCGATGTCCCTGTTAGTTTATGCATTATATCAGTAATATCTCCAGACAGGGTAATGCACTACAAGATATGAATAGCCTAGCAAAATACCTAATTTATTTAGTATGGGGAGGTGTTTATTTTAATTAACTTGTAAACATATCATGTTTCTGAAACATAATTCTTTAATAGGGGATTTAAAAAATACTGTACAGTCCAGTAGAAGTACATAGTAAAGCTATGCCAGCTTCTAACAATTTAAACAAATAAATGAAAATGGTCAGATTTTATTAGAATACTTCTCTTCTTAGGTAGAGAAAACTTCAGGTCACTAAGGCAGAAATAAATAGAACTGAATAAATAGAGATAAAAAGACCTTCTGATCAACTTTCCT
>JAOXXN010000265.1:8516685-8543097 GCA_026770055.1 Myrmophylax atrothorax
CGCACGCTGAGCCTCACCTAAAAAATCCACTGCGCAGGCTGGAAGGGCACACCCACGTGGGGAGAGCCCTGCCCAAAGCTGCGTTCGCGAAGTCTGGCCATACATACAGGAGATCTGAAAATCAGTTCCCCGCCTGTTCCTACACTATCCCTGTCTGCAAACAGGAGCATTTCTGAACTGATTTATGTAATCCACAAAGGACCGGATCACTTTCCCTGGCCTTTCCAGACCTATACCCAGTTCTATACCCATTCTCAAAATGTTTTGTCCCTGTTGTTTTTTGGAGACCAGATGGAAAAAGAATAGATTGAAGAGGACAGACATATCTAATATCATCAACATTTAATTTGTACATGTTTGTAAGTGGATGATTGGTCTATTCTGTGAAGTTTAAGGCCTGCTTTTTGTATCCAATGTTCTCCTTTCCTGAGGTTCTCTTTGTTAACATCTCTGGCTTCCAGTATGCAACATGAGTTTGGCAAAGCAGCAGAGTTTCAGAATTCAATGCTCTCATTTCATGCAAGGTCATTTACTCTGTAGTTCTGCACCTGAATAATACCTTGAGGAGGGCCAAGTAGAAAGCAGTCTAGAGTTTTGCTTTTCAGGATCACAAATTATTTTGAGTCAGAAGGGAGCATCAAAGATCATCAAATCCAGCTTTCAAGTACAGGGATTGGACCCACGACCTTGGCAGTATTACTACCGTGCTCTAACCAACTGAGCTGATCTCAGAAGCACTTCATGAGTCATAGGGTTGTTTGATTTAGAATGGAGCTTAAAGGTCATCTTGTTCCAACCCCGCTACCATGGGCAGGGACATTTTTCACCAGACCAGATTGCTCAAATCCCTACCCAGCCTGGTCTTGAACACTTCCAGGGATGGGACATCCACAACTTTTCTCAGCAGCCTGTTTGAGTTTCTTGTCCATGTGGCTGTGAAAGGCCATTTGTGCTTCTGTCTTGTGATTTGAAATCTTCCAGAGGTTTTCAAGTTGCTATCTGTACATCTGCATTAAAGATGGTGTGTATTGCAAATAGATTTTATTTCAATGGTAAATCATATTGTCCAGGTCTAGAAACTTTGAACTTGGCTTCAGCTGACCTTTTACATAAGCATTTTTTTCCTGACTTTTTAAAAATTATTTCAAAGTCTATAGGTTGACCTGTTTCTTCTCTCTTTTGTTGGTATTTTCTTTTTGTTTGTTTATGTGTTTTCTCCTTTGTTGTAACATGCTTCTTTGCTTGGGCACAATATCCTTCTAAAATTTCTCTTAGTCTCTGTGAATGCTGTTCTTTTAATTTATTGCATTGTTAGGATTTCACAATCCTAGCATTTTTAAAAACCATATAAATAGTCTTACATACTGTTATGGCAGTTTACCTAAGTTATTATATGTTATTTGTTCTGCAGGGAAAGTTGATGGTGCATAGCTCAGTGCATGGTTTAGTGTTACCGACAGCTCTTTTCTACTTAGATACAGCTGCCATTGAATTAGTGAAAAGCTGCATTAAATTTATGTGAGCAAGAATTAGCAAATTATATTTGTATATTGTTTTGAGCCCCATTAGTGGGGGAAAAAGATAGATTAGGAGGGCTTCTGGAGGTCATATAGTCCAACCTTCTCAGAACAGATCTGTACTGTTATTGATATTGTTATTGACACAGAAGATGGTACAAATTAAGAAGAGGGAGCAATAGCCAATTAGTATGCTGCGAGATGTACAAAATCTGGAGCTAGCCAGTGTGACGGAAGATAAGAATGCGCTGTGAAACAGGATCAGTTGATGGCTTAGCAAAGCATGGCCAAGACAACGGCATCAGATGAAAAAAATTCAAATTAATTAAATGTTCACATTCAATTGGTATTATAGCTAATTCCCAATGTAGCATTAAGATGATTTAACAGTTCTTGTTCTCCAGGGATATGATCTTTAATCAGACATGGGGATGTTAAAAGGTAGACAGGGTAATTTATTCCAATAAGCGTAGAACAGTTCCTAGTTTGAAATTTAATTGGATGATGTATGAAAAATCTAAACTCCCTGGAGTGCATTTTGGTGTCAAAATTTTAGATGACTAAGTATTTTATGGGACTTTTGTCAACAATGAATATTTTCATTTTATTTTATTACATGTTGAGTACTCTAATGCATTGTGAAAGATCAATGAAGTATGCTATGAATTTTAAAGTATTTTTTTTAAAAAACCTAGGCTTTTCTGAACTCTTAGTAACATTTCAATCAGCTAAAGATGTGCTTTTCTTCTAATATGACCCTGTATTTCTAGTGTTGGCTAATGATACTATCTTATCCAGTCAAGCCACTATTATAGTCAATGCTGAAGTAGGCAGTTCCGTGCAACATCTGATAATTTAAGGGCAGGTAGGAAAATCACTTCTAATGAACACCTTGGTCCTGAATCCCAGGCTGTCACCCCATGTAGAAGAGGACTAGGTTAGGACATTCAGATGGGATTACAGTCATAATTCCTGATCTCATGACCAAGATGTATGAGCCAGGAGGGATATGGAGAGGTTGCCTGAACCTTCAGGAATAGAAGGGGTGGAATTAGGGATGACTGAGGTTAGTCAGAAATACACATACACGTCCATGGGACCAGATGAGATGGATACAAAGGTGCTGTTGTCAGTCTGAGGAAGCTCTCAATCATCCTTGAAACACTGTGAAGATTGGAGAGGTCTCTGATGACTTGAGGGTGGGGAAGTGTCACATTTATCTTTAGGAACATAAATACATCTTATATTTCTTTTGTGCTTAAATATTTAAAATATACCTTTAATTTTACCTAAAATTGTAGTTCAAGAGAAAATGGGCCATACAGAAAAGAATTTTTGCATACTGATGTTACTGCCTCAGACTTTGTGCAGATTTGAAATGAAGGTCAACTATAATTTGTGATGATGAGAGAACAACATAGCTTTTAATTCCTTTGTGGTTATTAAACAGGAAATGAAGGTTTGAACAGACATAATTCCTAACTTACTAAAATACCATGTCAGTTTTAGGAAAGACAACCTAATTGCACAGATCCCTTTAAGATAAATTACATTAATTGCTAATATGCTTTTGTGGCTTCAGATTTTCAGCCACTCATGCTGCTGGCTGACTTAACCTCCTCAGCCTTATCTTGTTGGGACACTTTCAGAATAAAGTCTCTGCCTCTTCAAATCAGAGCAGATGATCTCCCTGAACTCAGTGGGCATTAGTTGCAGCCACAGGCTGGCCCAGGCCATTTATCATTTTATTTTTCAAGTAGGCATCAAGGAGAGGGAGGAATGGTCTTGTCTCTCAAAGTGGAGCAAAACCCTTAAGTAGATTTGGTAGGAATTTGAATTGTTATCTTCAGACAAAAAGAATAAATCTACACAGGTGTGTAATCCTGCTTCTTTAGGGAAAGTGTTATAGAACTTTGAATTTTAGTATGATATATTGCTGTTTTCTGTCCCATTTGGACCACTAGTCTACCACAAACCTCCTTTTTTAATACTCGTCATGTGCTGACTACCTTTTCTAGCTGAGTAATGGTTCATTATGTCATTGAAAACAAGCAGTCTCTTTCAGTTTCCTACTTGCAAAATTGTATAGAAGTTTTATTCAGTGATTTGCAATCCATAACTATAAAATGCAAGGGTAGGTCATGTGGGTATGATTCCAAATATAAATACTATCAGTGCTTTAAACATTTTTCTTTGCAATATTGTTGATAGAATTCTGGTATAATCACTAGAAATTTGAAAGAATTGGTGTTACAATTTTCTCTAATTCCTTTATTACTATATTTTAGTCTTAAAGTTAGTTGGTGGTTTTTTTAACTTATTGACAAGCGATATCACCTATCTTGTGAATGGTCTTTTTTGACAGAAATTAAGAAAATAGTTAAGTTGTTGAGAAGAAATGATAATTGCCCAAGTCATGGTATTTAAGGAACATTTGTAGACATAAAATCAACTCCTTCAAGCAGAAAAGGCTTTCCATAACCTTGGATTTCTGCTTTGAAAATCCCTCCACCTGAAGAAATTAGGAAAAATCCTTTTCATCTATTTCTCTTAAATTTATTTTACTGACATGTTACGAGAAGTTCACTGAAATGCTACAAGATTTTCATAGGATCATGAAATTGTTTGGATTGGAAGGACCCTTTAAAGTTCATCCAGTCCAAACTCATGCAGTGAGCAGGGACATGTTCAACTAGATCAAGTTGCTTAGAGCCCAGACTAACCTGACCTTGAAAGTTTTCAGGGATGGGAAGTCTGCCACTTTTCTGGGCAACCTGTTCCAAATAGGTTGGGATACAAACAACGAGAGAACACTATTATGTGACTAAGATGTATAATTTTGTGTGTATCTAAAAGTTCTGATCAGAAGCTGGAAAACCATAAAGGTTGAATAAATGAATGCATAACCTCTGCAAATGGTTTTGAACTATCCATAAAATATCATATAGTTTTGTATACAGTAGAAAAGGACAAGCCTGTAAGTAGCTGTATAGAAATTATTATCACCAAAAGGTACCTGCATTCAGAAAAATAGCTTAAGAAGCAAATAAATATTTTTTAATTATTTTGTCTCTATACTTGGTACATACTGAAATTACTCTGCAGAATGCTGAAAATAAAATGACTGCTGTAAAAGTTTGGGGTTTTTTAAATCTAACTAGACAATCCAGAGTTCCATTGATTGTCTTGCTGACATACAGTAACCAGTTGATGCATTAGAGGCATATGGAAACACTTAAAGCATTGAAAACATCTCCTATCTATATTAAATTTAATGGCCCTTGAGCATGACACCCCGGCAGATGTAAATAAAAAACTATTTCCCTAATAAATTCCCTTCTATTTCTCTTTCTAAATCTACCCAGACCCTACATATATTCATGTATTTATTCCTGTGTTTATGTATGTGAATATGCATATTTGTATATTATTGTTTAACACTTTGCTATTGTATAACAGATAAAGTAAGAATATTTTGGTTCTGAGCCAACTGTTTTCTTACTTTATTTTTAACTCTTTTAGTTGAGTTTTGTTCCCAAGAGTAGACAGAAGGATGTCACTTTACCTAAAATCTGCATGTAGCTGAGTGAAGACCACAGTCCCCCACTGACACACAAACAAAACCGAAATAAACCGTTTGCAGATCTATCACAACCCCCTAAACACACTCAGCAGTTTTCCCACAGCTGGAAAATCTCATCTATTGAAAAGGAAATAAAAAAATATTATCAGAAGGCAATGCACTCATTACACTATCTAAAATGATGTGAGAGTGCTGTGGCTATTAGAAATGCATTCCAGCTGTCCCTTCAAAATTAACTCCCCTCCATCTCATCCTTAGAAGATCTGTTCCCATCCTTTGCTTGCTGCAGTTATGTTACTTAGCTGTGTGCTTGAGGCAACATCTCATTTTACTCTCTCTGTTAGGTCTAGTCGAACTTTTCAATGGGCCCACAAGCAGGGTTGGAGGGGCTTTGTATGTAGTTCTACAGGAATGTTTTCCTCAGGGCGTAAAAAAAACCTGAACTGAGTAAAACAGGAAAAAAAAAAGTGAGGAGAAATTCTGTGCTTATATTGTATATCTGGGAGGAGACTGCAAGAAGGTACAGCAGTGAGCCATCAAATGTTTAAAATTTTACATATAGAAATTTCAACAAATATTCAGAAGTAAATACACAGGCAGAAACCTAAAGATGTTTTTTTTTTTCAAGTTAAGACAGAAAGGAATCACAAAGCAGGAATTTTGATGCCTCTAAAACCATACAATTATAATTGCATTTCCACATTCATTCTCCAAAATTGCATTGGTAGGAACAGTGAAGTTTTATGGAAAACCTGTCCTAAGATACTAAGGCAATGGAAAATACTATCAACCAATTCCTTCCCATTTTACATAAGTATGAAAACAAGCAGGTGTCATTTTTCTGGCTGGATGTCTGTTCAGGAATTGAAAGAAATCTACCTTTTATTCTTTTGACATGATGCTAAATCTATTCTGATGTTTTGGACAACTTCTACATTGTTCCTGGAAAGAGTGTCTTCATAAAGCATCTGAAGATTGCTTCAGTTAGCTTGTGGTTTTTATTCTGTTCTCACTGATGATTTTTTAAAAATTAATATCAGCTTTCTGATCTTCAGTTTTCAACAGCTGCAAGAAGCCAAAATTAAGTTTTATATCTGCAGAAAAACCTTCCAATTTCCACTGTAATCAGTATTTTTCAACTAAATGAAAATTTATTAGTAGAGATACAAAATCCACTCATTTTCTTTTACCAGTGATGTTGGTAGGTAACTGAATTCTGTGAAAGAGAATAGGGATATGTTTGGCTGCAATGAAATGGGCAGCTAAATTCTGTCACAGTTTCTTGAGATGACCTTGTTTAATTTTGTTTTAATGGCTATTTGCTTTTCTAGACATATATTTCAGTGATGCTTCTTAATATAAAGCTTCCAGTTATCTCATGTATGTACATTAATTTATGTTCACAAAGCCCTTGAGAGAGAAGTTGCATTATCTCTGCTATGTATTTGTCTTACTAAAAACCCCACAGAATGCAGCCTCCAGTTTATTGTAGATCATGCCAAAAGTGATTTAGAAAAGATCACAAAGAACAGCTACAGAGAAACTCAGTTTACCCAAATTTTACCTGCTATATCAATTTCCTTTTATTCTGATGATGAACGGTAGACACAAGAGAAAAAACCCCAAACTTTATTTATTTAAAAAAAAAAAAAAAGCCTTAAAATGGCACAAATGTGAACTGAAGAGAAATGGATTTTATCTGCCTCTCCAGGGAGGGAGAAATTGGTCTGGAAATTCATTGCAGAGAAATGAGTGAGTTATTTTGCTGACTGTCAGTGGTAGGTAACAATGTAATTCAATAAGTGAAGGCCAGGTTTGAATAGATAGAAAATTAATCTTCAGCCACTATCTCCTGTGGGATTTGCCAGTGCCAGTATTGATTGCATTTCAGCTCCTGACTTGGGAGAGAAATTGGTTGGAGTTGGATTTTAATTGTATTCACATGCTGGATCACTTTCCTTCAAAATATGTGTTTTGCTAGTTTTCTGAAAACAAAGTTTAGCTGGGTATTTAAACTACACCAACTGACAACACAATCTGTCAGGCTTTTTGTAGAAATGCCAGACTAAAATAAGTAATAGTAATTAGGTTTTTCTTTTTAATAATTTGGGCTTTGTGGCTTGGTGTTTGTTTTTTTTGTTTGTTGTTGTTGATGGTGCTTGGTTTTTTTTTTTTGTTTTGTTTTGTTTTGTCCAATTTAGATGTAAGCTACTTGAAACTCATAAGTGTGACAAATGAGAACTAACTTTCTGGAGAAGGCTCCACTAGAAATTTGGATATATAAGGCCTGGCATAGCATTGGTCCTGCTGTTCAGGATGTACTAGCCCCAAAGAATTCAACAATGATTTACTTATAATACTTTGGATACTTACCTGTTACATACAGAACTAGTTAAGGCACCTTTCGATTTAATAGAAAAAATGTTTCTGTGTAAGGGAAACTTCGTAATTATTTAAAGGATTTTGTCATTTGATGTCTTTGGGTTTTGGGACACATTGATGTGTTGTTGCAATATCAGAGCTGTACATCACAAAATACTCCCAGGAAAAGTCAGCAAGAGGGGTGTGAAAGCTTCTACATTACTTTATGTAGTTGTAGATCCACTACCCTTCCTTAATTAAGTTGAGAAGAGTTTTTAGATTAATGTTTTTTGTTTAGTATCATGGAATATTGGTATGAAGAATAACAGACTGGGTCTTTATTACAGCCTGCTTTAGGGGAACCTAGTTATGTGTGCTGTTAGAAATATGGGAAGTAGATTTTATGTTTGAAAGTTTAAAGTATTAAGGTCTATTAATTGAACCCTTTAAGTTTCAACAAAGTTTAATCAAATTTTGACAGTAGACCTGAATCTTCTTTCATAAGATGTGAATGGAGAGATGCAGAGGTTGTACATATTTATTGGAATCAAATTGAAATATGAAGTAGAAGAAATATGATCATTTTATATTCGGATGCTTCAGGAATTGCAAAAAACCCTAAATATATTGTATTATGAAAACTTCTGTGGAAGACCTGCTAGGAAGTACTGAATGGCACACACATGGTGTGATTCTTGGCACTGTCTTATGCAGGACCAGGAGTTGAACTTTGATGATCCTATTCAATCCCTTCCAACTCAGGGTATTCTATGATTATATTTACCCCTGTTCCCATACCCATTCCCTCACAATTATATCTTGCAGAAAATTAGTTGAAAAAAATCTTTTGACATTCATTCATTCTGGTGTTTCATTGTAATAATGTGGCCTGATGATTCCTAATTCTTTGCTGAATTCATCTGTGAAAGCACTGAGAGTTTGTAGTCCTTGCTACGAATTTCAGAAAAAATAGAGTGTTAGGATTTTTTTTTTTTTTTTAAATCAAATGACTTTCAGGCAGGAGGGAAATTTTGTCACATGAGTGACTGATTGTTGAGATAGCATTTGCAGAATTAGACAAACTTGTTACTTTGAGCCTTATGAAGCTTAAAGATAACTTGTGGAAAGAACTCCAAAATTTTGCTTAATATTTAGCATTCCAGTTCAAGAGGGAGAAAAAATCCTGTGTGATAATGTAGCATTCAAAACAACAAAAACACCTCCAAAACAACAACAACAAAAAAACCCCACCCAAAATGAATATGCCACCCCAAACAAACCCTCCCCAAAAAACCTGAAACAAATAAGCAACCCCCAAAAAAAGCCCTCTGCAAAAATTGAAACAAATTACATTGTCTGAAGCTATCATAATGCTATGTCATTTCAAATCATACAATGCATAAACTGTTGCTGACCCTGGCTCCAGTTTGCACACTTCAAAGTAAAAGTCACATGGATGTGAGGGGTTGACCTGGGTGGGCTGCCAGTTGCCCACCAAGTCCTTTATCACATTCCCCTCTATTACACCCCCTCCCCAGCAGCACAGAGGGGAGAAAATAAGACCACAAAAGCCTCGTGGATCAAGATAAAGACAGTTTAATGAAAAAGCAAAGGCCGCACACTGAAGCAATATAAACCAAAAAGATTTATTGTATATTTCCCAACAGCAGGCAATGACCAGACACTTCCTGGGAAGTAGGACCTTAGGACACATGGCAGTTGCTTCACATATGCCTTAATGATGAATGCTTCCTTCCCCTCCTCCTTTTCCTTAGCTTATATTGCTGAGCACAACGTCCTTAGGTATGGAATATCCCTTTGGTCAGCTTGGGTCAGCTGGCCTGTCTATGTCCCCTCCCAACCTTTTGCCCACCCCCAGAGTGAAGTTAAGTACTAAGTAACAAGCTAAACTTTTTAGCATAAGAGACAGTAGCTATGTTGCATAAAAGTAGTCAACATTAGTACCCACCTTCTTTTATTCCAGTTTAATAAACTTGTGTTGTGAGATATGTCTCACCTAATTCTAGACAGATGTATTGCAGACGTCTGCATCTGGGTGATTTGCCCTAGGGCTACATTTACAATCAGTTGAAAGTGGGAGGCACTTCGAAAGCATGATCCATGTCATGGGAACATAGGTATCTAATTAAGATGCACTCTGACTACACTCTAAATGTGACCATTTCTTTATGTTGACTATGAAGGCAGCCTGGGATGATGAGCACAGCACTGCTTTGTTGTTAAATGCAGTGGATGACTGGTTAGATGAGTTCTGCCCTTTGTGTTTCCAAAGAAAACCACTTCCTTGAAACCAGTCTGAGATTCATGCTTACTTCAGGCAACATTTGAATCTATAGTTAGTATAACAATTGTCTGTAACCCTGTGATTAAGCAAATCAGAAAATATATGCAGTTTCATTAGATGACTTTGTGGGTAATTTAAAATTTAGCTGTCTATACTTTGAGAGAGGATAATAATAAACAGAATAGCCTCAGCACACACATGCTTGACTGACCAGCAGCTGCTTCATTGTCAGCACTATTTATCGAGCATAGCACGTGTTCAAAAACTGATGACTCTATAGTATTAAAAATATCCTTATAATTGCCTACAGTTGCTGGCCTGGGTAACTATTCGGTGTCACAGTTGATTCTATATTGTTTTAAGTGGCAGTCAACTCATAATGTGAGACTTTCTGTTTCAGCTGCACATTAGGGCCTTCACTAACTCCTTGATTCCACACTTCATGGAATTGTTGTAACTGAGTTAGAAATCATCTCTGCATTTCAAAATTTTTAAGTATAAGTCCAAACTGACTGAATCAGTTGAAAGGAATCAAGCAACATGTATAAGGATTCAGACAAGTAATAGAGGATGGGAACCTAGGGCAGACAGGTGATGGTGAGCACTTGAGTTTTTGGGAACATTTCCACCTGTGCTGGTTTTAAAGGTAAACTGATGGGAGAAATGAACCTGACTCAAAAGAAATTACAAGTCAGAATTAGAGTCACAATGATACATAGAAAAAAAATGTTTTTAACCCACCAAAGATCAGATGTATAACCTGGCACCCTGGGGCATGAACAGAAGGGTGTTCGTTAGCCCTTGTGCTGAGCCCCACATGGTCCCCCCAAGTCCAAAGTAAAAGGAAAGGAAAACATGTTGGCGAGGATGATGGTCACAGTTTGGTCAAGAGTGGTGGTCACCGTCCTGTTGAGGTTCTGGTCCTCCTCTGGATCCAATGAATGGTGCCAGAAGTCCCAATACCCCAAAATTATATATACACAGGTTCGTGTGGGAATGCCCTGTACCTCCCCCAGGGCAAGGAGTTTCACAATGGATGATTTAACTCTGTATGTTGTGGAATATTTTTGGAATCTTTGATGGCCCATTAGCAGACATGACCCCTCAGACTGGGTGTTAAGGTGCTAACGACTGCCCGGAGGGGAGTTATCATGCCTGAGTCCTTGGTGTGAAGACAGGAACACTCTCCTATCTCTCAGGCTTCTTTAACACTCAGCTCATAGCCTGAAGTGTCAGGTGTGCCCTGGGCAGTTTCTGCAAATGGTCCATTGTTAGTTCATGAGAAATGACATAGGGTGTAGAATGTACAGCTTTGGTCACACCTGCACAGCGATAAGCTGGTACCAGCTGCTGAAGTAGGGCCCCACCCAGGCAGATGCAGCCAATACATGTGATTTCATTGAGACACTGTTAAAATAAACCAATGAATAAAACCTGAAGTGCTAAGAAGGCTTAATTTCCTTTCTTTGCCTGAATTTACACCACAGTTTCTCAAAAATCCCTATCTGAAATGTATGCGAGTATATAATTTTTAGATTTGTGATTTACTTTATAATCTCCAGAAGGAAAAAATGAGATACAGTGTTTATATTTAAGATTCAGTACAAATTATTACATGTAATAAAAGGTAATGTATTTGCCTTGCATTACGGGTGCAAAAATTACATGCACTTAAGAAAAATTTAGGTGTATAAGGTGTTAGGCTCTTACTTTTCATTTGCAGGTCTTCATTTCACTGAGTTTCATTGGATAACTCAAAGCAAATATTCCTTGACCTAGAGCAACTAACTGTGTTTATACACAAATGCAAAATGTTAGCAGTGACAGAAAGGCTATGAATCTTTGAGGTAAAGAGAGGCAAATGTGAGTGGAACTTGTTTTAGCATACTTTGTAATGTTTTGCCCTTTACATGTCTTTCTTTAAAAAGCCTGAAAAGAATGACACCGAATCTGGCAGCCAGAGAATCAGACCAGTATTTGAAGATGATCCCGTCTTCCGACGGCAAACGTCTTACCAACATGCAGCAGTCCACATACCAACAGATATTTATGAAGGCTGTAAGTAGCATGTGAACAAAGTGATTTTATATTTTAATTCTATGCCCATTATTTGTGTCCCATTCTTAAAACATAACCTCCAAACTAAACTTTCATCTACATTTTTAGTACAGATTTGCTATTTATTGTCACTTTTACTTCTTTCACTAATACTTCAGAGGTGTGCTCTATCAGACATGCAATTCGTTTTAGGAATTAGAAGGAGCCATAGTCAAAGAGATCCATTGGGATTGGATCTGAGTTTCACAAATGGAACTAGAGATTAAATGAAACTCTTAAGGTATTCTGATTTTCTGGTCCATTCTTTTCTCTATGCTCTTCTCATTTAAAATAAATAATGCTTGACAGCTCTTCTTTACATTTTGTTTGGCCTCAGACAGAGATGGGTTCTGAAAACATTTTTTAATTCCCCAAATCAGATACAGTTCAGGTAAATAACAGGCTGTGTGAGATGGTAGTACCAATATTGCATGAAGTGTATTTTTAGAATTGCAGTAACAGACTTTAGCAGAGAATTTGCATACAGTCTTTCTAAGCTATGCACATATATATATGCATATACTGCTGAGAATTCTTTAATTGTATTTCAAAATTAAGTATATAACTTTCAACATGTAAATAAGTACTTTTTACCTGTGCTTATCATCAAGCAAAAATCTTCATATAATAAGAAGACATTTCAGCAATGTGGCTTCACATTTTTAAAAAGGGCAAGGAAAATTACGTAAAATCCATATTTTTTTTTTTTTTTTTTTACAAATTTAGAGTCCTAATTTCATATATGTGGTCTTTTTCCTCTTTCAAAGTCTCATCAAGAGGAAAGAGACCCTAGTGTGACCCGGAGCTTTTTAAAATTCATGGCCACAGCCATAATTGACACAGGGATAAAAATGGAAATGTCAGTATGATAGGGGAAAGAATCATGGTAACTCGTATTCTTACATGGTGTGCTTGACTGACAGACCTAGAGGATTATTCTGGGATTCTGGCTTTAATGAGTGCTAAGGTGCACCTTAATTGCAGGATTACAGGACATTCCCTTTGCTTTTGTTTGAAGAGAATTGATACTTCACTGTTGAAAGGTTATAAAAACTCACGTACAATTATTAGGATATTCGTAAACACTATGTGAACTGTGATATAAGATCATAACAGTATACCATCATAACAATCCCTAAAATGTTTTGTTGCATTGAATTAAAGATTTTAGATGGTATTCCTAAAGACACTTATATCACTTAAAAATGGATGCTACGTAATGTTGCTGTACAGCATGTCAACCTAAAAATTAAGACAGGTTAGGACTTCCATAAGAAAGGTACAACTTTAGTATCTAATAAAATGAAAACAACAGACAGAAATGTACACTTCTGGAGAGAGGTGCAACATATATGGTTCATGATTCTTTGGGTCTGGCTTTTATATTAATTACCAGAAGTGTGGAAGCCTAGAAAATTACCAGGAAGACTGTAATTTTGTGTCAGAAAAATCAGCTGGTTGTATGGCTAGGTAACTTTGAGTTATAGATGGAAGTTTTCAGAGGTACTAGCATGAGAGAATTCCTCATAATCACAGATTTCCTATCAACAAAGACAAAATGATCACCAGGCTTTATTTCACAATTACAAAGTCCATGTGTCACCTGAACACGGTGAACAACTGGAATGTAGTCATTCAGCAACAGATTTTCCAATGTAGAATTCAGTTTTTTTCTTTTCACAATATAATCTACAAGCAATTTTTATAAAACTAGAAAGACTGATAACATATCTTGAATACTGTTTTCATTTTTCTTCCTGTTCACAGGAGCTAACCTGTCATTTCTTGATAAAGGTTTCAGTGCCCACCATAATAGGAAACACTTGTATACTTTGAAAATAGTATCTGCAATGCCTTACCTATATCATAGTCTGCTAGGGAGCATTTACAGCACAGGTATGACAATTAATCCTTCTGAGAAACAGTGGATGATACACAGTTTACAGCATTTGTTGCTTGGAAGACAGGTGTCTTTTTTGACTGAATTATGCCTTGGGAAGCAGATTCCATTTTTTTTCCTTTATTGTATATGTTTCTTAGGATGCCAAGAGAAACAAAGAATTGTTCTTTGGATCTAACAGAAGAGTTTTCAGTGACTGAATATTTGACTTGCCTATTCTTCCTTGAGATTGGTTTTCACTTCTCTTGCCTCTTACAGCAGCAGGTTGTTGTCTCTAGGGGAGAGGGACAATTACTGTTAGAGCCACATGCAATCTGAATTTTCATTTGGATCTGTCGATCGCACTTTGTCATGTTAATGAATTTTTTTTCTATATGAAGCTGGGAATCTGAGAGTCACTGACTCTTAATCACAGAATCACAGAGTCACTAAGGTTGGAAAAGACCTTAAAGATTTTCAATATGTTATCTATTAAAATATTTCTTACTTATTTAAGCTTCATTTTTATTGAAATTTTTATTTATGAGTATGTGTGATTTTTAAAATATGAATCAAATAACAAATTCCTGTCTATTTTTGAAAATGAAAAGCTGACTTGGTTAGTACTTCTGTAATGGTGCACCACCTATTTAAATGTGGTAAACTAGTATGGGCTACAGAACAATTTTTTGGCTTCCTACATACAGTGATTCACTTATTTTGAAATACAGTGTAGAGCTACTTGTGAAGTAGTTCCTTTTATTTCACTATAGAATGACATGATACATCATTACAAAATACCCATTTATTGCATCCACTTTATTAGTTTGAAGCTTACTTTATCACAGAAAGAAATATTATGAAAGTTGGTTATTTGTTTTTTTTCCTTCCCTGGATCTGGTGCCAAAACCTATGCAGAGACAAGGGAAAGTCTAGGGAGTTAGTTCATTTGCCTGTTTCTGAGGATTGCAGTCCCACCACAAGAGAGAGCAATCAGAATGACATAGACCCAAATCAGGCTTTTAATTCAGTAGTTTTCAGGTCTCCCATTTAGGTTTTGAAATAAAATCAATCTGCAGCTGAAAACAGAACAGACCCTCAGGTCGTCTTTCTACCACATGCACTGGGAATTAGTCATGCATCTCCTGTTAGCAATAGCAGAAGTCTTATTTCTAAATCCTCATTAAAACTGTACCCTGCTTATGTCTAAGCAGAATATAGGAACTTCAGGCCAGAAGTAAGAGGAAATCCCTGGCACAAGGCAAGTGAGGTTAATTTTCCCAGTGGATACCACCACATGCCCTCGCAGTCTGAGATTCATAATGCTCCATCTTGCTCTAGGTGTATTTCTCTCCTGGTCTCGGTTTAAGGGAAGGTGTTAAACAAAGCACATAAAAAAGGTTTCCTTTTTTCTGTATGGTTATTCCTGCTTTACTTCCTCAAAACCAGAAATATTGCTTCTACATGTTACTACTTGATTAGCATTCAAGAGTTGATTAAAGTGTCAGATTAAAAGTAATGTGTCATGAACATGACAACATCACTTTGAATATACTTGGACAGCTACCAGTAATAAAAAAGAGCTTCCTCTGCTCAAAACACATTAAACCAGTCATAAATAGAGTTACAATTAATTGATGGTTCCTATACCTTAATAATCATAAAATATACATATTGTTTGTTTATACTCTTCTTTCATGGCAGTCAGAATTTTTCTGCTGCTTAAAATCTTGTTTTCATTATAAATGATTTGATAGCAATTTTGGCAGTGAAGATAAATTTTGCTTTTCTAGTAGTGCATCATGCATGTAAATCAGTTATTGGTAAAGTGTTTTGACACAGTAGTACTTAGCACTGGGGGACAATCAAAACTTTTAGGAATAATTTGAAAAATTCAAGTTTGATGTTGCAGTGATTTTTGTCTTGACTGGAATATTATCTCTTTGAATGGGACTTTTAAAATTATGGACAGTTTCTTCTTATCTTGAGTATCTCAGGCTGTGAACTTGAAAAGAAGAAACACTCTTCAGGAATGGTGGCCTCATGAAAGGTGTTCCTGCCCACAGCAGGGGGTTGGAACTAGATAGTCTTTAAGGTCCCTTCCAACCCAGGCCATTAGGTTGGAAAATGAAACCATGAGAGTGAGAATACTCCTCCTGCAAAGAAACCTCAATTCAAATAAACTAGGAAAAAGTGCATAATCATTTATTCATGAAAGATCTTATGTGTGGATAATAAGTAAGATTTATTCTGAAATCAAGATATTGATAAAGTGTTGTGTAAATACTTTGGTATGTTACATCAGCATTCTTTAAATTAATGAAGAAGCAATAAACCTTTTGTGTGATTTTTTTTTTATGTACTTAGTTTAAATAGCAGTTACAGACAGGCAAGATACTTTCATTACTTAAATTATTTGGCTCAACATATTTGAAGATTAATGGTATTTTTTGTTACAGCTGAGAAACTGAAGCTATTCACAACTATTTTTCTCCTGGTTTATTCTAAGGTGTAAATAAATAGTGCAGGTTTACTACAGCTGAGATTGAAAAATGATTGTTTCAATTCTCTGATTCTGTGTGTGTTCATACCTCTAAATTTGGAAATAGATATTATGTATGTCTTGTTCAGATGGCATGTGAGATTGCTTTCTTCTAAGTTATTTTTTTAGTATTCTTCATTATTTTAGTCAGTGAGTTATTTGTGAAAACATAAGTGAAGTGGACCTTTAAATGAATTTTCAGTGTCAACCTGTTTTAAATACCAAACACTATGTCCTGGGGTAACTGTAAAGCAAATGTTAGTTGCAGCTAAGTCCCGAAGTATTGCTTGGTTGGTTTCATATTAAACCTGGAAGCAAAATACTGATGCAGAAACTTAAGTACTCTAGGGTCAGTATTGCTTTTTATGTTCTGACAATTATTGTGTCATTTGTGGTTCTTCCCCCCCTCCGCCCCCCCCCCCCAATAGCTTCCTAAAGCTCCCTGAACTAAATTCTTATTTACATAAGCAGCAAGAAGAAATATCTTTTCTAAATTGATGAAAAAGCTTGTTTTCTAAGTCCAGAAGGCCAAACAACTTGAATAGTGTCCTTCGTCATGAGGATATTTTGGTACTAGGATTACATTAGTTTCGTTGGATGGATGGTTTAGCATAATCACCTGAAGTCAAGCTGACCATGACTTCTGTCTAAAGTTATCAAAATTTAATATAATAAGGTAGGATGAGGAAGGCTGTTTGATAGACAAGGTTATTTTATTACCTCCCTGAAAGACCAGTTTGATTAGGTACATGCTCTTTCGAAGATACAGGTGTAGTAAGGAATTATCAATGTACATTTAAAGCAACCAGCTTAATAATGATGCATCACAAAAATGAAATAAGGTAATATTCTCAAGATGAATATTTGAGAACAGATTTTTGCCTTGGAAGTTTATCCAAGACTAACTGACTGTTAAATGTGACATAACGTTCTTAATGGGAAAAGAAATAGTGTCAAATCTGAAATAAAACATCTTTCTGTTATAATTCCAGGTACCCTTCCAGACTTGCATTATCTTTCCTTAAGATGTTTGAATAGAATTTTCAAAAGTTTCTGCAAAATAAAAAAGCAGAATTTTCATTTTCAGAAGGAAAGTTAGAAGCTAAATGCCGTAGACTTTAATAAAGACACAGTTGTCTAAAGACAAATTTCTACTGTTTTTTTTTAATATTCTGCCTCTGAACTGAAAGATATTTATTTTAAATTAATCAAAGGTTAACTATTTAAAATCAATATGACTCTTTGTAATTTGGTATGCATTAGTGTGAGAGCTGACTGAAGGACAGCTTCATGAGATTCTTGACACTTAACACTCAATATGTTTCCTTGAATATTAATTTTTTTTTTAACCTTTTTAAAAAGTAAGTTGTTATTTAGAAACATTTGGGGAAAGTTATATAACGTGATAATTCATGCCTATAATATTTGGGATAGTGTTTGAGTTTTACTAGGCTTTGTTACTTTCCTCAAGTTGGAAACAATGGGCATTTTTAGATTTCTATCTTATTTTTTGTTGAAGAGTTTTCTCAGCAAACAATTTAAGTACTTCTGCAGCTTAGAGCTGTAAAATATTTGAAATATTTTGCATTTATTCTGATCATTTAACACAGGGAAATGAAATACCAAATTCAAGCCGAGTAAACAGTCACAATTCACTAGCAATTCTTGATGGGGATCTTTATTTTGGTGAAGCCTTTTATCCTATAAAGCCATTTGTTACAGGGATGACAAGAAGTTATAGAGTTTACTTTTACTATAGATCTAATTTTGGCAGAAAAAAAATATTTTCATTTCCATTGCCAACTTTCTTTTATGGTGTAAGCATATTAACACAGCATGTCTGTGCCCATGCAGACATCCAACTTTTCTCTGATTCAGTTTTAACCACACTTTTGGAGAATCTCAAACTTTGTGGTTACCATCTGTGCTTCACTAGAGAAATGCACTGACTAGTTCTGTCTCTTGATCTTCTAGATTCCTATTTGTCAGCTGCAGAAATTTACATTCTAATTGATACCTTTAAAAGCTTTTTATTTTAACCCTACTTTACCTTTATGATAGAAATATTTAAAGAAATATATAGTGACAAAAATCCCCTCATATACTGCAAAAAACATAACTATAGTCAGGGTGCTGTACTGACATAAAGTGCCCTGTGAAGACCACAAAAGCAAATCACATTTTATTATGTTAACCCTTATTTCCTTTCAAATGCAATAAAATATATTAAGAAATATTTTTTCTATTTATTTAAGTCTAGGAATAGGCTAATTTATTTCCCTTTTGTTGTTGTTGTTGTTGTTTATGCTTTTTTTACAAAAGGAAGCAAACCTAAAGGTTATTGTGGTTGGGTTTTCAATAAAACAACTTTGGCTTTACACATGGTCCTACCCAATGGCTGTGGGCTTCTTCCATCAACTACTAAACTTTCTATATTATGTCATTCCTCTTCTTGTAACCAGCAGTTCATCCAAATGTATCTCTGATGTGTTACAGTCTTCTTAAATAGTCAAAGGTTATGATCTCCTACTTGTTTAATATTTTTGATATTATGGTGACTTGTGAAAAGCCATGCCAGAAGCAAAACTTGTGATACTTGGTTAAACTGGTTATTAAAAGTGTGACTTCAGCAAAATAGAATACCATAAAATGAAGAAAATTCCAGTGTCTCTGATTTTGAAAATTCTATTTTTTAAATAGAAAGATGCAAAAAACACATTTGTGATGGGATTCAATTTCTTTTCCCAAGCTGTATAACATTAATTTTTATAGTTTGTAAAAAAGAAAGTGTGAAAATACTTTTCTAGTAAATTGAGTGTTGATTGTCATTATCATTGAGTGTAGCTGCCTCTCACTTCAGATTTCTTCATCATCAATGTTCTGTACCTCCAGAATTATCTTGGACTTTATAGCATGTCATGGGATTCCAATATCTGTTAGGCTGCTTGACTGAGTAATAAATGTTTAAACTATGCATACTGCCAAAATCTATTTTGGAGACCAGGTGATTGCTGCTCCTCCTCAGATCCCATTCCATTCCTTTTGCAGTATTTTTTCTCTTATGCACAGCTTGGAATAACAATTAGTATTGAATCCTCTTGTACCAAGAGGGAAAAGTTGGGTGTGCAGTAAGATTGGCAATGTTCTTATGGTAAAAATAGCTAATGCTGGCCTTTGTATTTTTGCAATAGGGACTGCTAAGCAGGGCACTGCATATCAGTATGTCTTTATTATTTGACATATAAAAAATAAGGCAATTTTTATGACCATCCTGAGGGAGTGATTGATTCTGGTGTGTGTAATTCTCCCTATGTGGAAACCAATGCAAGAATTCTTTATGTCATAAATCTGGGTTAGTTTTGCAAAACAGGTTGATGCAGGGTGTATACATCGTCCAAAGTTTATATTGGTCCTCATGAGGGGAAAATGTCACCCTAATCCTTTGATCATCACCTAAAAGCCTCTGCTGATGTGAGGGTTGGCTGTTGCGTTCTCAAAGCTGCTCTGCAGCAAGGGAAGATCATCAGGAAGCTACTCGGACATTCTGCAAGTGTAATTCCACAGCACATATAAGTCTTTAATTCAGGATTCACAGGAATTTTTCTATAATTGCTTCTTCAGAACTCTTTCCTGATATCTATAAGGGAGTATAGGAAGAAATAGCTGTTATATTTGCAGGTTCAGAATGAAAACAAATGTTTAGATGTGTTTCAGTATGTCAAAGTAGATACAGTGAATTAAGTTGACTACTAGCTAGAAAATGCTAACTTACTTGAAGTAATTAATATCTAATGAGAAATTACGAATTTGTGTGAGGCTATTAATGGAAGAACAATAAATTATGTTCTGTCTAAAGGACTTTATAACCTACTTTAAATGGAAGTGTTAGAGGTTTGTAATATTCCTTGGTTACCCTGAGAGTCTGTCAATTCTTCTTTCTCCCCTTCTCAGACAAGATTTCCTTATTTTATACTCAGTGATTTTCAATACAATGTGTAGAGATGTAGAGTAAGGACAGAGGAAGGAGAGGAGAAGGGAAGGTGAACTGTGGCCTACCCCCTTTTTCTTCTTCCTCTATTCTCGCATAAGATGCAAACTCCGAGCTCTACAGTTGACATCCTCTTTAACCCTGTGCAAAGCTGTAGAGGAGCACATGTGACTGTGCAGGCAACGTCTGCCTCCAATTCTGTGTCCCTGTGGCTTCTGATAGTGCACATGCATGGCACAAACCTGTGCAAATCCTCAAAGAAGAGGACAAGGTGATTTAAGCCTAGTAATATAATAAAAGCTGCATAAAATAACCAACATGCAGTGCCAAGAACAAGGGCCTTGATGCATGCATAGATAACTTCTACAAACACAAAAATAATGTATTAGAGTAAGAGGGGTTTGTTTATTCTTTAGTCTACACACAAAAAATGATGAGGAATTAAAATATCTGCAGTCAGTTTTTTCACTATGGTAATGTGAAATATTTTGAATGGAACCATCTCTCTGCTCATTACATTTTTAGAAGTGTGTTGTTGTTTTGTCTTGGTTTTAATATCTAAAAGTTTTAATATGCTTATTATCAACAGAGTTCTGAAAAAATTTCCCCCAGAAAGAAATCTAGTTTTCAGCTTTGCAATATTAAAACAAAAAAAGAGATTGTTTTTGGTAAAATACATTACTAAAAAGTCTGCCCTTACCTTTCAGAATGTCTTGTATTTCCAGTCTGTGATAACACAGCTGCAAATTTCTCTCTGTTGATGGCAGCCTAGCTATGAATTATGATTTTTTTAACCTCTACTGGTTAAAAATGATATCCCTGGGTTATTGCACTTTACGAGACTTACATGATGAATCATTGTAAACCTATATTGTAAAAATATTTCATTCATTTGGTTCTTTGAGAACAAAGGGAAATAAAGTTGTGAAATTAGAGGTATGCAGGAGATAAAAATTAAGACTCAAAGTATTTTATTCTGAAAAATGCTAACTGTGATAGATGATATATTAAAAAGAAAGGTAATAAATCTAGGTACTGTTGGAAATATCCCTCTTGATAAATTTATTTGGATTGCTTACCAAGAAACTGCTTGTAAAATCAGCAGTAGATTAATGGATTGGAATATATCTTCTTTACTATAATTTTACCATGCACATTATCATATTATCCAGCATTGTAGTTACCACTATTTTTAAAGTAGTATCACCTTTAAAATGTTATGCTCAGTGTTAGTTTTGAATTGAGAAGAAAGATAATGAAAGGGAAAGACTGGGAACAATATTATGTAGTTACATGTGGATTTGAATATCCTTAGAGGATGGTTTTTTGTGGATATGTCCAAAATCTGCAGTCTTTTAAGTTTGTAGCAACATAAAAAATGTAATTTAAGGATGTGACTACTATTTCTTTATTTATTACTACAGACTAACTGATTTGGTTGGTCCACTTCATTCCTTATGCCATATGAGTTCATTTGCAGTCTTAGCTATTAGAAAGAAATAATGTGTAATCCAATATTCTCTGGGAATACATACATCATACATTTTTTCTCATTATTTGGGTTATATTTTCTGAAGTTTTGATAGTGTAATTTGAATATAGGCATCTCTAATATGTATGTTTTATCTGTGTATATGGACATAGAAGTATGTATGTATAAAAATATTCAAATAATAATGTCAAATTACTTAAAATTCATACTATTCTCAAATGTCCATTTGAGGATAAAGATTACTATTTTTTAATGGTCTTGTATAGTGTACCAATATCTCAGTTGCTTCTGTGTCAGAAGTTGTTTTACGCCAAATTAGCTATGGTTATTTCTCTATCTGACACTACTTCCTTCCAGATTACTGTTTCCATCAGTAATAACACATTGGTTTCATTGGTTTTCCATCTTGCCCTCCCAGCAGTCTCTCAATCCTTTAGTCTGTACTTGCCTACTTTCCCTCTCCGTTTGTATGAAGCTCAGCTCCAGAATTTATTTCTCTCTCTTAGAATTGTACAAGCATTGATTTGAGAATGGTGTCCAACTCTGAGTGAAATTGTTTGTTTTACTTCTAATTTGTGTCTCTCATAAACAGAAAAGTCTAAAATTCACCTCACAGAACCAATCCATAAAATGAACATTTACTTTCATGATCTTCTCACACTTTTTCCTTTATTTTTGAGAATAAGGAAAATAAATATTAATTCTCTTTTACTGCAGGTTAAGAATGTGCCAGTTACTATTGACAAACTGACGTGCAGTTGAACAAACAGATGCCAGTATGCTTCGTTTGAAATCCTTTTAAACTTGAAATACGGATATTTTCTAACGGGCACATGATGAAAACTTGAGTTCTTTGAATTAGATCTTCTCTTCCATTGTAGTAAGAAGCCTGCCATCTGTTTTTAGTTTTACTCTTCATAAATATCTGAAGTACTTTGTATATTTTCCATTTGACATCTTTTTTCTCATTTTTCATAGGTTCTGGACTTTTGTCTGCCTTTTTCTTCTCTTCTGCTCTAAGTCTGCATTTCCTGTTTTTTGTGGGGTTTTTGTGGTTTTTTTTGTTTGTTTTGTTTAAGTTTCCTTTCCTTTTGCATGTAGTTTATGATTATCTTTCTTCTGCCATGGTGAGGATTCTAGATTCCTCAGATCTCTTCCTCCTCCTGGAGTCAATATGCCCCTCTACTTTTTTCTCATAAGCATGGGATTTTTAAATTTTAGTCATCTTATTCACAGCTTTCTCTTCTGATCCTTTGGTTCAGCAAACATCTGTATATCTTCATTCCTCTGTCCTCTGTCTTGTATCACATTTAGGATTTTCCTAACTTCTCAAAGTTGTGGAGTGACCTTTAATGAGTTGAGGGAAAAGCCTCAGCCCCCCGGAGGGATGCTGATAAGTGGTGGTGTTACCAGAGAATGGAATGTTATTAAATTAGCATGGCCTTTCTTTGCCGCACCCTGCCCCTGAGGACTCATGGAGCGCATCCCCCTCAGGCAACTGTATCACCTCCCAGAACATTTTGACTATAGTCACAGGAAACTACCTGAAGGAAAAAAAAAAAAGAAGTATAAAAAGAAATGCAGTTTTAACTGCAAGAGAGATGGAGAAATGCCATTGTCTCTGTTGAGGTAGCTGCTGGCAGCTTGTCCTGCCTCCTCCTACCTCCTGGAACAATGTAGGAATAAGGAGACCAGGTCCTTTCTATTTTTCTATACTTTACTTTTCTTAACTTTAGTTTCTTACAAAGCTTATTCCTTTACACATTCTATCTTACATCTTATGCTAACAGCTACTTTGATTCTTACTTTATAAGAACCTTCTTTACAAAACTGTGTTTTTCTACCTTAATACTAATAGCAGTAACTTGCTTTACACTTTGCTACTTTATGTTAGTTATTGCTTTCTTTTGCAATGTGTAGTTTCTTTTTCAACATGTGTGTTGATAAGCAGCTCTGTTCTTTCCTTTTGTTTTGTGTTACAGAGAGAGTGGTGTGCAAGCTATTTTATTGTCTTATTGAAAGAGTGTCTACATAAGTGTTTTAGGTGGCTGTGCTTCTGATTAGTAGTTCTTTGTCACTAGTTTTTGTCTGTCGTGAAAATGGGATACATTGTATTGAAACTTGAGTTTGATATGCTTGTCTCTGTAAAATGTGTTTTGTGCTGGTTTCTTTTGGGGTCTTTCATTATCAATTAAATACAATCTTGCAGCTAAACGTTATCACCGGCAAAGTGGAACCCACAATAACTGTCACATACTTGTATTAATAAATGTTATTTCGGGAGCTGTTGTGTGGAAAGTTCTTCTCTATTAAGTGTTGGCTTCAAAGCAAAGGTTAGAAATCCTTCCAGCCTGTGTTCTGTCCGTAGTCGGCAGGCAGTGCTGGGTTCATAAGGCTCTAATTTTTTTGGAAGCGCTTGTTTAGCTGGTAAGTTCTCCCTGGCTTGAGTGTGGCTTCATATCAGAGATCAGAAACCCTTCCAACCTGTGTGCTGTCCGTAGTCGACAGGCAGTGTTGGGAACATAAGGATCTGATTGTCTGGAAGCGCTTATAGCTAGTAATTTCTTATTAATACAGTTAAGATAGAAATCTTTGCATTTCTGTCTCCCTCCTCCCTTTCATGTGACAACTTTCCTACTCATGGCTTAGTTTCAGGCATATGACTGAATGTCATAATGCATCCACTGAAAGCTGGGACAGTCTGTTGGGACTGTTCATGGGACTACTGGTAAGCTTTCAAATATTTAATACAGTATTCAGTTGGATGAAGGCAACTGACAGGATGTAGAAATAAATGAATGTTCTGTCTTTAAACCTGAGACATAGTAAGAATTAATTGTTAGTAGGACAACAGTGTCAATCATTAATAAAACAGAGGTGACTGAATGATTTTATGTATCCTCATACATACACGTGTACATTATAGAACAGTTTTTCTTGTTTTCTTTTAGTCTAATAACCATAGATGCATAACCCTGGAAGGCAATGCTGTGCACTGTATGATTGATCACATTGCCATTATAAAAACTTCCTAAGAACAATCTGAAACCTGAATAATTGTTTTATTAATATCACTCCTTTAGGAGACTAAATGTGCTGCACACCCAGGGCTAGTTTATGCATCTCATATAATTTTATCCATACCCATTGCTAGCATTTAGATTTGTTAAGTAATAGCAACAAAAATTGCAGTATAAGATTCCTAAACATCCAGCTTACCAAGCTATTGTGCTTTCCTCTTGGCTCTTTTGGGGGGCATACAATACTAGAAGAAACCACCTGGGGTATCAAGCCCTTTGCCATAGCAAAGTTGTTTGCTTTATACATGAGCCTTTCCTGTTCATGTAGGAACAAATTTCTGTGGCTGTTATAAATTAAATAGTTTAATCGAAAGTACCAGAAGCAATTAAAAGTAGCTAAAGGAGAACAAATTCCTTTGTATTAACAATAATTTAATTTCTGTCTTAGGTGAAAAGGAAAAAAATCTAGATGAAGCACTATAAACATTGTAGTTCAGGTCAGTAAGAGACACAATATCAGAAGTTCTTCAGTTTTTTAAAGGGAGAGAGAGAACCAGATTGTGCTGAATATGTATATGTGTGGGGAACAAAATGTAACAGATTGGACAAAATATGAACTTTTCAGTCTGTTCCTGAAATTCTGAAGCTGGCAAATGGTGATTTATCCTTGTTCCTAATGCAGCTCTTACAACATTTTGTAAGATCAAGCTCTCTAATAAAATATAACACAGCAAGTACTAATTAGATTGCTAGGGAGCTGCTAGAAGGCATTTATATGCCATAATAATGCCATAATCAGCACTCAAAAAGAACAGGTATAAATATATAACCTAATTAAATTCAGGAAAGCACATATTTTTACAGTATTACTTTCTGCTCAGACTTAAATGATTATTTATACAATCAGAACTGTCGGTTACTAAAATAAATAAATGTAGCCAGTCCTTCATCTCCTTTGTTTCCCTGGCTACTGTGTGTGCAGTGCATTAGTAAGGACAGTAAATGCTGTATGTCCAACCTACTGGTTTTTTCTCTTTTGTCTCCTTTATTTGTAGAACCACAGGTGATATTTTCCTTTTTTTTCCATTACACTACCGTTTTCATTACACTGACAGATGCCATCAGGTAACAGGAAAGCTGATTGCTGAATGTGGTGAAAATGATTTTTCTTGAGACCATCAGCCCCATTGAGGAGAATAATTGTATTTTCTCTGTTTATCAGTGCAGAATTCAAATGGCCAATATTTAGACACTCAATTTTTTTTTAACTGAGAAGAATGATTTATCTGATTATGAACACCAGGAACTTTTCTGAACTAAAACAGCCAAAATCAATATTTTGCATTCTCAGAACGACACTGTGGTTTTTTTTTAAATAAAAACAAAATAGACATTGCTTTTCTTTCAAGGTTACAATTCTTGTTTCTTATTGAGTACCATAGTAATGTAGATAATTTCATCACAAATCTTTTAATACTTAAACATACATGTATACTCACAAAACCGTTGAATTGAAAGCAATGAGAGATTCACTGCAGGCTGAGTAACATGAAATCCTTTTGTGGTACTGTTTTTGGGGCAAGTAGCTCATGACTAATACATGGAAAATAGCAAACTGATGGTTGATT